>JAADVK010001016.1:0-12837 GCA_023334975.1 Globisporangium sylvaticum | reverse complement strand
TGACGTGGCTCATGTGCCTCATCCACTCGCTGCTGCGGTGGCTGCTCAAGCTCATTGCGTACAACATGAAGTCGCTCAAGATGGTGCGGCCAGCGATCCGAGACAAACTCGACTGGTACGCCGACGCGTCGGCGATGTTCCTCAACTACAAGGTCTACAGTCTGCTCATGTCCATCCTGCTCTACTCGTTCGTGGGGCTGCACGGCAACACAGCGCTCATGGTGCGCGACGTCCCAGCCAAGCGAGGCGTGTTCTGCGGCTCGCCCAACATCGCGCAGTTCTGGAACAGCGAGCTCACGCGCGACTTCTTCGTGGTTCTCTCCATCATGACGGCTGTGGGCTACACGGGTGGCTCCTTGATTCTGCTGACGCGGTACAAACACGTGGCCATGAACTCGGTGCTGCGGCTGCTGCAGAAGCGCTACGTGTTTGTCGGCTGGGACTCGATGATCGCCATGAAAGCACTCGGGGTTGACCCGATGAAGCCCGCTCTGTCGTGGACGACGTCGCGGTCACCAACTGTTCCGTCGGCTCGCTGTTGCGGCAGATGTACGTCTCGGGGCCGAGCGGGCTCGTGAGCCTCGCGGGCGACTACATCTTTGTGGACGGAGGGGTCTCGAAACCGCGCGTGAAGTTCCACTTCTCCGTGAAGAAAGCGCTTGTCATGGGGCTCTGCGGCAACAACACCGGCAACAACACCAACAAGAGCTCGGCCACCTCAAAGCGCGTCGTCTCGAACGTGAACGAGGACCGTCGCACGCAGACCAAGCCTCAGATGACTGATCTCAGCTCAACGTCACAGCTGAACCTGAACCTACAGAAAGAGAGCAAAAGCCTCTTCGGTCGCCAACTGCGGTTGGTCACAAGCGGAAGGTACGGACGCATGCTGCTGGTAGACGAGAATGAGTCGGGGAGGTTCGCCCAGACTGCGGATGGCGCGATGAGCGAGTTTGTCGTGCGCGACGCGCTCTCGTTCATGAACATCCTGGACATCAAGTCGCTCATGGGCAACAGCGAAAAGAAGCTGCGCATCCGCTGAGTGAGCATTGAATGAAAAGCTACTTTTGATATTAAAGTATGACTCAGAGTCCGAGTCGGTGTCCATTCGAGAAAGACAGTTTCATGGGTCACTATATTAATGTGATATGTACGCAATGTGAGTTGTAAACTCAAACAGAACATTGACAACAGACTATTTTGTGTTAGCAGCCCGACCACAATCAAACAAAAGAGGGAAAGTGGTTAGCAAGAAGGACAGTATAATAGCAATTCGTCACGCATTTGAGACCCACCCATTCGACAAAGCCTTCGGAGGTCATCGACTGGAACAGCGCTTCGCTTGGGGTGTCAATGTGCAGCGAGCGCAGATACATCCACTCGGAGCCGGACAGGCGAGACGGCATCTTCACTTCCTTGTGCTCCTCGAACTCACCCAGCGCCGCCTTCATGCGTTCTCGTATCAGCACGACCTCGGCGACCTTCTCCCAATTCGTGAGCGCCGCCTGGAAAGTGTCGGCGTCCTGCAGGTCCGCCTACTTCTCAAGCATCAGCAGCTTGTTGGAGAACGGGAACTCGAGCGCTTTCCAGATCTCTTCGAGACGGGACTGCAACGCCATGGAGCTCGCCGACTGGCCCGCAGTGTAGTGGTGGTAGAGATTGCTGCTGCTCCCCTGCTGGTGGTGCAGTTTCCCGTTGCGCTTGCTGTTCATGAGCTTCTTCTTCGTGCGCGCTGACACCGCGTGCACTATCGTTGCAATGCTCCGAGAGCTCCTCGCAGTGTCCGGTTCATAGAAGGAATACGCGATCGAGGACGCGCCGTCGTCCGTATCAATGTCCGTATCGCGCGCGTCGCGGTTGTCGTCGTCGTGATGGACACGCGCGCTCTCGTCGTCGTCTTCGTCGTCTTCTTCGTCGATGGTGTCGCCAAACGTGTCGTCATCCTCCTCTTCCTTCTCATCACCCTCGTCATCGTCGCGTGACTCGGGACCTCCTCGTCCTTTGTGGCTCAGGAAAGGGTGGTGCCACGCCCACGTCTGCGCCGAGTACCGTCGCTCCTCCATGCGCGTCCGAGTGGTGGCCGATCGTGCTGAAATCCGTGAGCACGGGTGCGCCGGGGAGCGACTCCTTCCGGAATCGACGCGAGCGGCTCTGACTCGAGCGCAGCGTCCGCTCCACAACCGAGTTGCGTCCCGCGTCTCGACTCCCACGAGCCAGAGAGCTCCTCAACTTGGTCTGGACGTTGGTCCCGCCTGTGACTTGGGATTGCAGATCCGAGACGGAGAATGACAGACCAAGCACTGGTGCTGATGTTGATGATGTAGCTGTTGTAGGTGCTGTCGTCATTCCAGCCACAGCAGCGACCTCAATGTCCAGTGATGGAGCAGACGCTGACCCACTGAGGGACATTTTGCGTACTGAGGCAGCACGCTTCTCTGATGTAGGCACAAGTTCCGCAGTCGCGTGGCTCGGGCGACTCATTGCCGCCATCGCAGCTGCAGGACCGCTCCCACTTGCGTTGGCTTTACTGCGCAAAGCTTTCGCAGACGATGATGAGAGCGCTTTCTTCTTCTCGCGCTGCAGGCGACTGCGGATCTGCTCCTGGACGCCTGCGTACTGCTGCTCACTCGCGCGTTTGCGCTTCTCCGAGCCCTCTCGCTCCGATAGTTGGTCGCGGTTGTTGGTCGCCTCACTCTTGTTTGATTGCCCTCCCATTGTTCTAGATCTGCTCACAAGCTTCATGAAGAGTGCGTCAGAGATAACTGGCTTGAGGTTCGCTGTTTCTAGTGAGCGTGTGAAGTGATCCAACGAGTCTCAACGCACGCGCTCCGTGCGATTGCGCAGCGCCTCAGCAGCTCGAGCAGCGATCGTCTGGTACGACTTGGACCGCTCGCTCCACTGCTCCAGCGCGCTCTTCGGTCGATTGCTGTCGTCCACGTCCGCCAGTGAGCCATTGCTGTTGCCCATCGATCGTGACGATGCTGTTGATGCTGATACGAACGCCCCACTCGCCATTTGCTGGAGCACTTGGGCGATATGCGGATGCCGCGAGAGCGCGTCTTCGCCACGGCCTCCTCCGATTCCAGTTCCAAGTCCAGCGATGTTGCCGTCGTCTTTCGATACCCCACCGCCACCGCGATGGCTACTCCTGCTGGTCTTCTCGGCCCTTCCCGTGTGTCGGAGGGAGTCTGGAGTACCCTTTCGCCCCTGAGGATGCCGCTCCTCCTCACTACCCGTCGGCTCGTGCTCAGGGCTCTGCTGTTGGTTGTTGGATCGCTCGACCGAGAGCTTGGGCAGATTTCGACCCAGATGGTGTTTCTTCTTCATTGACAGGCGCTTAGCACCGGTCATCGGCGTCGACCGGCGACTTCCAGTTCTTCCTTCCTCTCTATTGCTGCCGCCACCAGAGCTCCCCTCGTGCCCAATCTGGTTGCTCTGCGCCAGCAGCAGACTCAGCTTCCCGGAGATCCGACGCCGCCGGCTCTCATACAAACTATGATCCCCACTGCCGCTGATGTCCCCATCCACGACCTCCTTGATCGCTTCATCGCGCAGTCGTTCGAGTTTGCACCGCTTCTGGAGCTCCACGAGGCGAATCGCCTGCGCTCGCTAGTAGTTTCCAGTCGAGTCAAAGATGCCCTAAGTTGGTTCACACAACAACAATGTTAGCAACCTAGGTACTTTAAGCCCCCCAAGGTATGCTACCCACACTAACTCACATTCGCGTCCAGCTCGTCGTTGAGCCGGAGGAAATTGTCGTCAATGTCCTTGGTGGTCTGCTGGATCTTCTCTTGCATGCGCTGCATCACGCGCTCCTTGTCCTCGATCGAGAGCCGATTGAGCGCGTTGTCCAGCGGGTCCACGAGCAGCGAGTTCGCGTTGGTCTTGGCCTCAAAGTCGCGCATCTTGTGGCTCAGCACGACCTCGGGTAGGTGGATCTTCTCGCGAAGCAGCTGTTGTTGTTGTTGTTGCTGTGAGGAGCTCTCGGTACTCAGAAGAACTGAGCCCAGGCGTTCAGGGCCAAGTGATGATGATGATGATGATGCTGTACCTGCTGAGTTGCCAGCCTTTGGTCCTCCTGGTGGGGACGACTGTGGACCTAGGACCTCGGGCTGTTGCTGCTGCTGGTGCTGATCTGCTGACGATGTGAAGATCGACATTCCTAGGAAGAAACAAACAGATCAGCAGCACACTACCCAGTTTCAATAAGAGCTCTAGGACCTTCACGCAACACGATACGAGCTCTCTCTCATACAACAAACGCACCATCTTTGGCGGCTGCTGCTCGCCGCTGCGCCTTCTCGATGCGGTCGCGCAGTTTGTTGGGGAGGCGGATCGGCTCGAGGCTCTGCGACGCGCGCGTGTCCAGCTACACGCTCCTGAGCCGCTGAAGCGACGACTCGCTGGCGTTCTCGTACGCATTACTGGCTCCAGCTCCAGGCACTCCATCAGTCGTAGCTGCTGCTGTCGCTGCTGCTACTGGGTGTGAAGCTGCGGCTGTGGACGCATGGGCTGTACGGGCTTTCATTTCGCTTTCGACTATGCGCTGGGCACTCACGCGTCTTGTGTTGCTCGCTGTGGCGCTAATGAAAGATCATCCCAACTACTCTAAAAGGACAAGAATAACAAAAGACACGCACTTGTCAATCATAATCAGGAGGAAAATGAGTACACTTTGATGAGCAGTTCCATTGAATGCAAAGCAGGACTTACCACATACTACCTGTGATGGAAGGTTGGCTACGCCGCGACCAGTGTGATAGCAAATAGGTTACTTTTGATTGACAGATTATCATGCGGATACTTCTTCTTGAAACACACACAATCTGCCCAGCGCTGGGGCTTCTTTGGATACTTGACAAGGTAGTTAATTGGTGGATGGAGGAATGGGGAAGGGAGACAATATCTAGTGGTCGTGGCCGTGGCTGTGGCCGTGACTGCTGTGGTCGTGCTGGCTGTGCTGGTGCGAGTACTGCTGTTCGTGAGCATGGTGGTGGTGGTTGGTGTGTAGCAGCTGGGACGGCACTGGCGTTGGCATGCTGTGCTGCCACACCACGCCATTCGTCCCCCTTGCTGGCGCTGCAGCAGGTGACGATGACGCGAACGGTGGCACTGCCTGGTGGCGCTGCTGCAACTCAAACTTCCACTGGTTGTGCTGACTCGCGTGAGCTCCTGGTGCATTGGCGTGGACGGGCTGTTGTCTGCTGCTAAAGCTCGCGTGGTGGTGGTGGTGGTGACTTGCCAAGAGCAGCGCGTCGTCGCCTGCTGGGTTCTCAAACGTGCTCATACTGCTGTGGCTGTGGTCGTCATGATGATCAGGATGGTCATGATGGTCATAGTCATGATGGTGGTCGTGCTTGTGCTGTAGCTCGTGGCCACCCAAATGTCCACCACCATTCTTTGCAACTTGGATAGACAAAAAGTTGTCCATCTCCAGGCGACGCTTGAAGATCTCGCGAATCTGGTGCATCACCAGCTGTTCGCTCACCGCATCGTCGACAGACACGTGCAGCGTGCCCACACAAACTTCGTTCACGTGCCGCCAGAAGTGCCACTGCTCGATTTCCAGCAGCCCCGGGACGCGCGCGCGCACTTCGTCGAGCGTTTTCGCAATGTCGCGCTCCATTTCTTTCGGCACGCGCTGCAAAAGCTGCAGCAGCGTGTCTTTCAAGAGCGGCAGCGTGCTGCCAAAGATCAGCAGCGAGATCATCGCCGACGAGAGCGGGTCGGCCACGTGCCACCCCTTGTACTCGATCAGGATCGAGCTCACGATCACGCCGACGCTGCCGAGCGTGTCTGCGAGCACGTGCAGGTACACGCCGTACATGTTGCTGTTGCTGCCACCGCCATTGTTGTTGTGCGACTCTTCTTCCTCTTCATGGTGCTGTCCATGCGCGTGGCCGTGGCCGTGACTGTGTCCATGCGAGTTGCTGGCCGCGCTGCTACCTCCACCACCTCCACAGCCGCCTTCGCCGCCGTGGCTGTGGCCGTGACCGTGCACTTGGTCGTGGAACCACACGAGTCCGACAATGTTCACCGCGAGCCCGACCGTGGACGTGAGCAGCAGGTTCTCGGTCGACACCTCGGGCGGGTCAAAGAACCGCGACGACGCCTCGGCCATCAGGTGGAACGAGATGAACAGCAGGAAGATCGAGTTGAGGAAGCCCGAGAGCACCTCCACGCGTCCGTAGCCGTACGTGTACTGCGCATCGGCCGGGAGCTTCCCAATGTACGCGGCAATCAGTCCGATGATGAGCGCGCCGTTGTCAAAGAACATGTGGCCCGCGTCGCCGATGAGTCCCAGTGAGTTGGTCCAGAAACCCACGGCAAGTTCCACAAACATGTACGAGATGTTGACCGAGAGGAAGAGCAGGATCTTGCGCGAGTCGTCTTTTGCCCAGAGCACGCTCAAGATGCGTGCGATACTCGCAGACGTGGTCTCTGAAGCGCTGTTGCCTGTGCGGTACATATCGAGCTCTTCTTCGCGGCTCCCGTACTGGGACTTGGACACGTGTCGGAATTGCGCAAACTGCGCGTAGATGATCACTAAAGAAGCGAGGAAATCCGCAGCGCAGCGCAGCCAGTCGTCTTGCGAGGCCGACACGATCAGCGAGCTGAGCAAACCGGTCGCGGAGCACGCCATGAGCGACATCCAGCGGCTGCGCGACGACGAGATGCTGTCGTTGTTGCGCACGAAATACAGCGACGCGGTCTGGAACGCCGCGACCGCGAAGAGGCACGCGGTCCATGCGCTGCTGCTCATCGCTTCGACACCTTCGCGCTCGTTGAACGCCGCTTCTTCACGCACGCGCCACGAGCCGACGATCAACGCGAGCGGGACGCTCATCGCACACGCGCTCAGCAGCGACAGCAAGTGGAATTGCGGCGACGTCGAGACGCGGATCTTCGCCTCGGGCGTGCGGTTGTGCAGCTCCTGCATCGCGAGCGCCAGCGCGATCAGCACGAACGTGTGCAGCAGCGAGCCGTACTCGTACGCGTCGACACCCGCAACCAGCACATAGCCGACCAATACGAGCAGCCACGTGTTGTTGCTGTTGCCAGTGTCTCCTTTCGTCTTGTGCAGCAGCGCGTCCTTGAGCGGCTGCAACAGCAGTACGTCCACGTTCTCGAGCAGAAACGCAAACAAAAAGCCAAAGTGGTGCAGCGCGTCGGCGCGGATCCAGCACTGCACGAAGATGCGCGCGCCGTTCGTGAGCAGCTTGGGCAGCGTGTGCGCGTCAATGTTGATCGTGACCACCGTCGACGCCGAGCCATTCTTCTTGCCGTTCGCACTCGCGCCGGTGACGAGCGTGACCGCGGCCTGCAGCACAAACACCGCGAGCAGCAGCGCGCCAAGCGTCTGGAAGTCGTTCACCGCGTGCTTTATCACGATCTGCTGCATGAAGAGCATGCTGAACGACGCCGCGGCGCCGATCGTCGCGTCCTTCACGTGCTGCGACGCGCTCCGCCCGAGCGTCTCGGCCGAGAACACGTTAAAGTCCATCGCTCACTGCTTTCAAGTAGTCACCCAAGCGCTCAATGAAGACTCTCACACACAGAGAGTGGTGCCGTCAACTTGATCCAGTTGAAGCCGCCGTCGGAGAGGCTGAGCTGAGCTGATCGATCCGCCACGTCACTCGTACTGAAGCTCAACTGACTGGTGAACGACGTCCGTCCAGTTGCGCGATTAAAAGCGGACTGAGCGGGTGGGCGAGGAAGCGCGAATGAGTACAGAGAGAGAGAGATAGAGACGCGGGTGATTAGAAGGGATTAATGAGCGCACGCGCCTTGCTTGGACCTGCTGATGGTCCACGTCAACGGAGCTCTTCTTCCTTGGCTTGACCGTGATTGAATCTTGGGGAAGAGGTCTGCGACCGACGTGGTACAAGCCACGCGCTGATGCAAAATGCCTTTGCTGGTGTTTTTACGTCTTTTTACGACTGCGTTTTTACGGGTTTGGATGATATGATTGGCGTAAAATAGAACATAAAACATGTGATTGGTGGAAAAGGAGTGACGGAGCTGGTGACGGTTGTTGGGAAACGAATTGAAGTGTGCTGTGGAGGGGGTGATGGGGCCACGCACTTACTAATCGCAAAAAGAAGATTCGTTCGCGATAGGACGCGAATATTCATTCATTCGCAAGGCAATGGGAGTGATTGGCAAGAGGTCCATTTCGCGTGCGTGTTAAAGCACCAACGACTCACACGCACACGCACCCAAGAGCTCCATACACTGGCAAGAACTACATTCTCATCTGCTGTCATGCCAGTCAATGGAGCTCTTGACCTGACCTGTCTTGTCCTGTCTGATGCTGCGCTTGAACTGCAAGTGCACTCACTGCAACGGAGGGAAGGCAATCTGTGACAGCGACTTACTACTGTAGTATTCGCTAGTTGGTTGAAGTGCTGTCGTCGCCGCCCATGGTCGCGTCCTGCTGGTCGGCCCAGTGCTGAATCGCCGCAAGGAATGCGCCGACCACTGCATTCCACAATTGTAGCACACAAGAGCATTATAGGAAATTAGCCGATGAGACGCGTAGGTACCTACCTATCTTGGTGATGGACAATAGAGATAGGCAAGCTGAAGCACGCACCGTCACCAAACGCGAGCTTTGAAGCACCAGCGGCCGGGTCCAAGCCAAAATTCGCGACCACGGCGTTGTAGTTGCCGGTCTGCAGCGCGTTCACCAGCGACGCGATGCTCTGGCGGAGCTGCGGCGAGTGCAACTAACAAATGATCACGCACACAAGCAGCAAAAGCGTGTTAGCCCCACAGCACACATAAAACAGAGCTCAGGTTAAACAATTCAATACGCACCGTTTGCTGCAGCTCGTAGGCGTTCTGCGCACCCTCTGGAAGGTGCGCGAGCAGCGCTTCGACCGCCTTCTCGTCGCTCAAGACGCTCGAAATGTTCTCCGCACTGAGCAGCTTCATCAGCTTGACGGACTTTGGCTGCTGCATGCCCTGTTGCAATGACACCATGGAAACAACGTTATGACCCAGCCAACGAGCCAAATTCTTCAAATTATATCTTGGTTTCAAGCAAAGTTGCTTACCGTGAGCGACTGGATTGACGCCATGGCGCGCTGCAGGTCAGCAGCAGTAATTCCCCCCACTGCTGGTGCCGCTGGAGCTGCTTGCACTGGAGCTGGAGCTGGAGCTGGCACCGCGACCACCGGAGCTGGGATTGGAGCTGGGGCTGGAGTTGGAGCTGTACATTCACAAACAGAATCAGCACCGACACGAAGTTTGTCAGTCCAGAAACATGGGCAGAACGCTGAGGTCTAACTGCAGCAGGAGGCAACCTAAAGCAGCAAGAGACACACACAACATGATCAACACTGTTAGAAACCCCGGAGCCCAATAGACAACTTCACAACGAGAAAGTAGGCGGCACTCACATGGGCGGGTTTGTTTGGGTGGAGAGAGAGAGAGAGAGCGGAAATGGGATCTTTTGTTTCTTTTTCTTTTTCGTTGGGCTTGTACGTGGCTTGTGGTTAAAACTAACACTCACTAGTGCGAATGATGGCTTTCCCTCGCTTTCTTCATCGTCTTCTTTGCTCGACAATTTCCAACTCTACAAGCAACGTCACCATGATCTCACTCTCACTCTCTCGCTTCATTTCCCAGTGATTGCCGCCCATGCATGTGGAGACTCACTCGTCTACGAGGACGAGCCTGCGTGGGTGTTGCTGTCGCTGTCATTACCTGCGCCAGAGTTCGCGTCGCGCATGCTCTCTTCGATCGCGAGACGCAGCATCTCTTCCTCGGTCATCTCGTCGTCGTCGTCATCATCATCTTCTTCGTCCTCCTCCTCGCCGGCGTCGTCGCCGCCCATGTCGTGGTCGCGCGTGGACGCAGTGGTCGCCGCCGCGGAGCTGCCGCCGCCGCTCTGCGAGGCCTGCGAGGACGAGACCGCGGACGTTGCGGGGGAGGACACCGCCGAATGGCCCGTCGGGAGCCCCATGTTCTGTAAAATGTTCTGCAGCTCCGCCATCTGCACCGAGTTCTGGCCGCCCGCACCGCGTCCCTGTTCGCCCGCACCCATCGCACTGGACAAATAAACAAAAATATACAAGAAGCACACACATTAGAGCATGGTACATGTGAAGTGAGTATGGTCCAGCGCCTGCTTTCGTACCCAAGCATCTGCATGATCGCGTTGTGGTCCAACTGCACGTTGCCCGCGCCGGCGCCGCGTCCGCCGACGTCGCCTCCGCCAGTCGACTGCTGCACGTTGTTCATGCAGTCGTTCACTTTCTTCACCAGCTCCTCATCGCGCGAGCTGTCCTTGTTCTACAAGAGCGATATACGGGCAATAGCAATACGTTAAACATCAACGTCATGCGTGCAATACCAGATAGACTCCGCAGATCGACGCACCTGCATCCAGAAGAAGAAGCGGCGCGACGAGTTCTTGTACTGCAGCAGGAAGACGCGGTCGCCCTCGCGGCCCGTGTCCACTTTGCTGAAGCTCGCGTCGTCGGGGAAGATGATAAAGTCCTCTGGGTTCGTGCCGCTCTGGCGGTCCATCCACTGGAAGTGCAGCAGCTGGTCGTCGCCGCGCGAGAGGCAGATCTTGCCCTTCTTCAGGTCCGGCGTGATGAGGAACTTGCCGTTCGCCGTCGGCTTGACCACCATCTTGCCGGCGTTGAACGACACGAGCTCATTCTGCAGATACAGACGCATACACATATGACGGCATCACCATTAGCAAAAAGAGATCTTTCGAGATCGCGCAAGCCACAACGCCATAAAGAGCGCTGCGCTGCACTATAGAGGGAAAGGTATACAGACAGGGGAGCTTCACGTACACGTCCAGCAGGCGCGTTCGCGCCGAACACGTTGCCGAATTGCGGGAAGAGAGACGTCATTTCGCGTGCAAGTAGCTGCTGAAGATCCGCTTATTCGTTTGCTCTTTTCGCTTTTGTTATTGCTTTGGATTTCTTCTTCTTTCCTCCCCCCGAATGGAAAATATTGCCACAGCAGGGTCTCGACGCTGCCAAATAACCAACATAACCAACGTTCGATTGGAACAAGGCGTACAATTCAGCAATTTGTGGTGCATTTGTCACCACCATTTTGGCGCATTTGTTTACCGTTGTGAATACGCTTGGTGTATTTTCATCGTCCATTGGCATTTTTCAGGCGATCATCATCATCATCGGACCAGACAAGGAAGATAGAAATGGCGCGGCAGGTGCTCAACTACCACGACGTGCAGCTCTACGACTCGGACGTGGCGCTCTTCGCGCACTCGCAGTGGCTCAACGACAACGCGATCAACTTCTACTTCCAGTTCCTCTTCCGCTCGCTCTGTCAGCAGCTGCGAGACGATGGTGACAGCAGCAGCGACGTGCTCTTCGTGGACCCGGCGGTCGTGTCGTGCATGATGCTGCAGTGCGACGACGACAACGAGTACCAGGAGCTCGGCGCGGGACTGCAGCTCCAGCAGAAGCAGCTCTGCTTCATCCCCGTGAACGACAACGAGCACTTTGACGGCGAGAGCAGCCACTGGTCGCTGCTCGTGTACCGCCGGGCGACGCACAGCTTTGAGCACTTTGACTCGAGCGCGGGCCACAACACGCGCGCAGCGAAGCGGATCAAGAGCACGTTCGAAAAGATGCTGGAGCTGTGTGCGATTAGCAGTGGTGCTGCTAGCGGTGGACATGGCGAATCAGGGGCTGCTGCGGCGTTTGTGAATGTGCGCGACGCGCCGCAGCAACGCAATGGCTACGACTGCGGCATGTACGTGCTCGTGGTGGCGGAGTACTTGTGTCGCCAGCACGTGTTGTCATCGTCATCTTCAGCTGAGATGCAATTGACGCTGCAGGAGTTCGTCACGCCCGAGCGCGTCACGAAGACGCGAATGGAGATGCCCGCGCTCATCCGCCGACTGCAACTGGAAGCACGGAAGTAGAGGAGGAGGCTGCCTTGTCATAAGCGCGCTGCCAATAATGTGTATCATCAGATAGAAGATCCTGTATGTGGTTGTTGCTCGTCCTCGATCAATCATCACGACCTTTGGACGACCCCTTTCATGAGTATGATTGGCTATTAATCGGGATTTAAACCAATCATCGACCAGACACGCGCTTTCCCTTCTTCTTTCTCTAACTCAAAAGAGTCAAAAGAGTCAAAACAAGAGAAAAGGACGAAGAGAAGAGATCGGAGAAGCCACCAATCGCGGCAACAGAACAGGATGCACTTTGCGATCGTGCAGTATGGTGAGAGGCTGCGCGCTAGCGTTCTGCCAATGAGAGCTCTGTTGACTGACGTGCTGTGGGTCTGGCGCTATGCAATGTGTGTTTCTTGTGTGTGTTTGTGCGCAGAGCCAAAGATCAGCGAAGTGGATAGGAACATGGCCGTGAGTTGCTGACCCGCATGCTTGCTGTCTGTCTGTATGTGTGGCACGGCTGTGTGACTCAACCACTGTTATTTGTGCTCTTGCGTTTGTATGACTGTGTGTGCAGCATGTGGACAACATGATCAAGTCGCTATCGATCGACGATGGCATTGACGTGCTCATGCTGTCGGAGGTAAAGATCAGATGCAAGCGAAGTTGCAGCCATTTTGAATCGAGCGTATGGTGCCTTGTTTAACTTACTGGGTGTTCTGCGTGAATCCATCTGTTAGATGGCGCTGACAGGGTACGTCTTCAAGACGAAAGAGCAAGTGGAGCTGCTCGCAGAGGTAGCCGACCAGGGCAAGACGTTTGCGTGGTGCCAGCGCCACGCGCGCCGACTCAACTGCATGGTCATGTGCGGCTACATCGAGAGAGAAGCCCATGGCCCCGATCTCTACAACGCGATGATGGTGGTGAGTCCGCAGGGCGAG
>JAADVK010001015.1:0-12838 GCA_023334975.1 Globisporangium sylvaticum | reverse complement strand
AGCAGGAACACAGAGGCAGCTTGCTCTGGTGCCTCAAAGGGTCGCAAGCATCTTCGTCGCTGTCGTGATCGCCGTGCTGATGCAATACTGCCATGCAGTCATGCACTCGCAACAAGACTGAGTCTAGAACCTGGCTTTCGCAACTGTAGAGCGGAAAGTAGTTGGCTCATTATTTCATGTGGAACAAAGCAGCACTCGCCTCGTTATCTCTATATCGGTAATATTCACTTTGTATCTCTTGCTACTACATAGGTGCCGACGTTGTTAATGGGGATGACTTCATCACCAGAATGTTCAAGCACACCTATCATGACCGCACGCTACTATGAAGTACTACGCAGTGCTTGGTAAAGTGATCAGGAAGTTCAAATAACTCGTCGACCAGGAGAAGAAGCACGCAATGCACTTTTGAAAACGGTGCCAGAGTCCAGCTCACTAATACCCAAAGTCAGGACGCAACAGCTTGCTCTGATCTTGTTTGCTGTGGTGATCACTGTGCTGGGGCGATTCTAGTATGCGAGCGACAACACGTTCAACGCTGAGTCAGAGTGAAGTTTAGTGCACTTGGGGATAAATCGCGTTCGCCTCTTTGAACCACCGGTAATCAAAAAAGAAATCACAATGAGTCCGGTCAAATTTGCACCATGAGTCATCAGTGCACTCACTGCGTCGAACTGAGTTGCCCCAATTTCGTTGTGACTAACTCGCGGTGGTTCTGATCCTTCCGGAAAAGAAAGATGCCCCTCCAGTGCGATTCCAACACTGCACAACTCGCTGCATGCAACCTGCTCAATGGCTTTCAACGCTATGGGCTTCCTATAGTTAGCATCCAAGTCTTCTGGTGGAGAGCTCACACTGATGATGTTGATTTGTCTTTCTTCAGAAATTCCAGATCGAGGGTAATAAGGGGTGTCGAACCTCTCAAATACACTCTGATTCTTGGGCAACAAATTGTCTTATTTTTTGCGAGCTGCTTATCTTGTTTTGAAAATAAGCAGCTGGTTTGGCCTAAAAATTGGAAATCGGAAATTCTCTGCCTTGTAGTCGACCGCGACGAAGCAAGGCAACCCAGCGACCGCAAAACCGACAGCCAAAGCTCGCAACAGCAAGTCCGCGCAATTGACTGCGCACGAATCGCTGTCTCACTCGTTTGCACGGATCTCGGAGGCGAAAATGGCTCTCTTTGGTAAGAAACTCAACAAGAGAAACGTCAGCGGAATGAGAAGCACGTCGCCTATGAGCGTGAACGAGCTCTGGCAATAAATGAAGAGCTGTTGTGTCCACAACAACACTCTATTCATCGTCCTTCGAGCTGATCTGGGTTCGCAAGGTCAAACTCTTCATCGCCTTCCTTTCCGAGTATGTCTGGCCTGCGTTGGGCATGTGTGGCGATTGCAGCTCGTAACAGCGTGGCTCTAGAGCTTTTATTTAAACCCCCTGCTTTCTGCGAGTGTGGTGAGCACTTCGCTCGAAGCAGGTTGATTTTTCATCAGAATTCAGGATTAGAAGTATGCATGACACCATATCCGTATCACCCTAGAAATGCGTATACTGAGTCAGTTTGGTACAAATACCGGTATCATTCCGATTTGTGTGGCACAGCTGTCCACAGATTACCGGTAATCGATTTGTTGACGTTAAGGAGGCAAACTTCAACTGTGGTGCAAAATGATGTGCATCCCGCCCTCATTCCCACTTCTTCGACAGGCAACCAACACCAAGCAACGCGAGAGGAAGAGAACGCAGCGATGGCCAAAGCTCTGTCCCGCCCCGCCGTCGCGCTCCTGCGCCCGCAGTGGCTCGTGCTGGCTGCGCTCGTCGCGCTGCTCTCGTACGCGACCCCGCAGCTGCTCACCGCACTCCAGCAGCTCACGCCCGACGAACCACCGTCCGCGAACAAGCCCTACGCAGATCTGCGCTCGTTCCGCCCGCGCTAGTACGGTCTTTTCTGCATTTCTATGAGTGGGCTTGGTGTGAGCCAGCTGCTGGTATATTCTGTTGACAAACGTCACGTGTTCGTATGTGTGTGTGTGTGTGTGCTAAACAGTCAGGACGACCACCAGAACGAGACGTCGGTGACGCTCCATGTCTTTGGCACGTCGTTCGTCGTGCTGCTGCTCCTTGCGCATCCCGAGCTCATCGGCAGCGGCGTGCTGGCGCGTACGTGCGATTGGTAAACGAGATATACATCATTTCCATTATTACTACTGACATAATCGTTTGCTGTTACCTGTAGTCAAGTGCGGGCAGGTCGCGTGTGCGCTGCTGCGCTACCAGGACACCGGACTCACAGAGGGGCTCATCGTGCTCTTCGTGTTCTTCACCACGACGCGCTTCCTGGGCGGCAGCACGCTCGCAGCGTTCGCCGCGACGTTCTTCGGCTACTTCTGCGCCTGGACGGGCCACTTCTTCTTCGAGGGCAACCGCCCTGCGACCTTCATCTACCCGACGTACTCGCTCATCTGCGACCTCGTGCTCTGGGCAGAAACCGTCACGGGCATTACGATCACGCTCTAAGCCAAGTACGGATCGCCCAGTTTTCGAAAACGCAGGTCAGACAGCATGAAGAGTGCAGTACTGCGTGTGTGTGAGTTGTGCACAAATATCAATGTGGTTAACGTCCAAGTTGTCTAGCGCTGCCAGTTGATTCGATTGCTATGTTATATTATGGTTATGGTAGTTCTTTAATACTGTTAAATTGGCAGACTGACACCGTCAAAGTAGTCGAGCATGTCGTCGATGTCGGAGCAGTCGAACGCGTCGTTCATCGTCGTACTGGTAGTTGTGGTGACGGCGGCGGTAGCTTCTTCAGCCACCTTTGCCTCTGGTGGCTGCTCCATGACCGCACAAGCAGCACTTGGTGAAACTTCTTCCTCAACAGCATCAACAGCAATGCGAGGAGACTCCTGCCATGGCACATCATTGTCTGCGCACTCCGCATCTCGCACTTGAGCGTCACATTCAGCACCAAAGTTCATCTCAAACTCGAACACTGTTGGCGACGGCATGTGGCTGAATGACGACGCGCGGCGCTTCCCTGACGCAGAGTAAAGCGGACTCATCACGGGAGGAGCCGGCGACTGCAGGTGCGCAGTTGGCAGTGGAGTAGGCAGCGACGCGTCCTGGTCTGCGCCTGAAGAGGTCAGATCCATCGGACACATTGCCACTACCACAGGAGCGTCAGTGTCGACCGAAAGCTCAGGTCGAGAAGTCTGCATCTGCGTGATGGTCATTGTACTAGGAGAAAGTTGAGCGACTCGGTATGAAGTCGACGCCTCGGAAGCGGCACGCTCTTCTTCCGGCACAGAGCTCAGCTTTGCTGGAGAAAGCTTCTTGGTTTTCTTCTGCTGCTGCGCGCCATCTCGTGCAATGTGTGGATTCGTGAGCGACCGCGTGCCATTGCCATTGTTGCAGCCACCGCCAGTGTGAGACCTGGAATGCGTGGTGTTGGCGCCAGCAGCTAGCAGCGCCTTCTTCGCCATGAGCTCCAGCTTGCGCTGGCGCAGGAGCTCCGTCGTCTGCACGAACGACTTGGTCTCCAGCAGCTCGTGCTCTCTCTGGCGGTCGTAGCTCCTGCCTGTGTTCGCTCCCTGGCTCGCGCTTCTCTGTCGCACGCGGACGAACGTCGACTGCTTGTTTGTCATCATCCTCTTCTGCTCTTCTTGCCAGCGCATGTGGCGACTGCTCTCCGTGGGTCCGTAGTACTTGCTGCGCTGCATGAGCTTGTTCACTTCACGGTCCTTGTACTTGGCGATCGACTTCATCTTGTCCTGGCCCGCGCCGCGGATCTCAAAGAGCGCGCGCGAGATCGGACGAAGCTTCACGTCGTGCTCGGGCGACGGCGGATGATCTTCCGTTGGATCGTAGAGCCACACGCTTGCGCGGATGCACGGCTTGCGCTTGGGCGAGAGGCGTAGATCTGGTTCGTCGTCTTCCTGTGAGGATTCGTCAGTAGTGCTGTCGGTAGCATGTGCATCTGAATGCAGTAGCGATAGCAGCTCTGGTTCGTCTGTATGCTGCTGATTTGTGCTGCTGCATAACGAGCCGCCGGTCCATTCACTCAACAAGCGCTGGACCTCATCAACACCTGTGAATGACGCCTGCGCTGTGCTCACTTCGACGTACGCACCGAACTGCATCTCGGCAATCTGGCTCGCCTGCTCGTAAAACACCTCGCGCTCGTGCGTCAAATCGAGCTTCGTGCCGACAAGCAGAACGCGGCTGGCGCTGTCTCCATGCGCCACAAACGACCACTACAGACAAGAACAACAAGAACAACAAGCAGTTAGCGCCTGTATAGCTCCATGCATCACCCCACTAACTAATCAAATCACTCACCTGTGCAAGCGCGGCTTCAAATGACTCCCTGCGCGTCAAATCAAACACCACCACCACGACCACCATCTCGTTGGCTCTCAATCCATCATCGCCACCACCGCTGTTCTCTTTCTCAAAGGATGCGAGCTGCCGTCTGTCGCGCAGGATCCGCAGCTCGTGCGTCGCGCCGCACGTGAAGACGTCGCCATTGCCATTTTTGCTGTCGTCACCTGTGTGCTGTGGATGCGCAGGCTGCGCGCCGAGCGCCAGCACCAGCGCGCGCTTGCCCACGCGCTCGGGGCCGACGACCGCGACGCGCGAAGCTGCGCGGGTTCGTGCTGCATGTGCGGGCGGCATGGCGTTCGATAGAATGAATGAGTGCCTCAGCCTCAGTTTGCCGTCTGGGGATATATTTATATAAGCTCCCCATAGGCACTGTACCTACTGTTCAGTTCATACTTTTTTCCAAAAAAGGCGGTGCCGAAATAATAGCCAGCAGGAAAAGAAGCGATGGAACGATCGAAATTGAAGTCTGACTGACCGCACTGCCCGCAGTGTCCGATACTGAGTTTGGACATTCTAACTCAGTGTTCTGACGTGGTTCAGAAACATTTTACAGTCAGAATGTAGTGATTTAGTATGCCAACGCTCATAATTAGTGGCAAGTCAGTGCAATTACTCCCGTTCACACACTGTGCTTAGAGCTTTACACGGTTGCCTCTTTTATGGCAGATTTGGGGAATCAGACGGAAGGCTACACTGAAAATTAGGCTTCTTTGTCCACGCACATTCAGGAAATGGATAGACGCCTTTAGCTTTTTAGCAGGACGGTTTCGTTAAAGAGCCATTTTTTAGAGTCCGTGGTGTGCTAAAATCTATACGGCTATGGGATCTCGGCTGGCGTGATCGTCGCTTCTACTGCAACTTGGCTGGCACTTTAGTGTGGACATCCAGAGCGGTGTTGCAAACGCGCACTTAGTCCGACCCTTGACCTCCTGGTCAACAAAATTCAGCATCGCCACTGCCTGACAAAGGACTACGTAAACTGTGGGCATGATCTTCCTGTTAGGTGTTGTGGTATTCCAGGCGGATACATCCGTCTACCAAATACCGATAGTGTACTGTACTTGGCTCTGCACAGCTCGTCCTCTGGCCAAGCCATCCAGAAACTTTCGATTCGATAAAGCGATCTTTTCGTTTGCGTTCCCATTGGACAGTGTGCTTGAGAATGATGTGGCAAGTGCCCGGCTTGTGATGCTAGTCGACAGATCACTCCGGCTTGTGAGTGGAAGTCGCCAGGCGCAAATGCAATCGACATGTGGAAATGCGGTTGACCAGCAAAAGATTGATACAGAGATGGCTGATCGAGCTGAATCCACGAATCGCTGTTTCCATCTGGAGCACTGTGAGTCAGTTATGTCGAGATTCAAACAACCATTTTCATGTCATCGTCAATCAAACAAATAACAGCCAGCTAGAACTTTGCTTGAACAAACGGCTAGCCGTACGGGAGAAAACGGTCAACCGCTACAAACAAATCACGGGGTGAACATCACACACAAAATGCGCTCGTCGGAAATTTGATGCACTGCTGTCATCCCGATGCATGCGTTTTTCGGCTTATCGACTTCTGAAAAATTGATAGACATCCTACTGTCAGCCGACCCGAAAAGATGCGGCTTCCTAATTTGAGCTTTTTCACACAAAAATCCATTTCAAACACCAAACTAGGCTGACAATAGGAAGAACCAAGCAAGTGATTTTTCTGTGATTTTACAGATGATCACAGGAAAATCACACTGACATATAAGTTTTTTGTACAAATACCCTAATTCCGCATTTTTGTAAAATGGATTTGGGTAAATTGGATTGATTTCCCAGTTGCAAACGCACTAACGCTGCTCAAGTTTGAGCGCGATGGGAGCTGGTCCGTCGCTCGCCAAGTTCCTCCGCAGCATGGAGGACGAGGAGCTCACCAGCATGATCGAAGACGTAGGTGCTGCCTGTCCTCTCTATCTCATTGTATCGACGTATCGATGTATCTCTCTGTCTGGGCTGCGATTCACCGCTCAAACTCTTCTTCTCCACCAAATGACACTCCTCAGGCGTACAACTTGGACCCGCAGCGCATCGAGCGGGTCTTCACAATGGCGAAGCTGCGATATCTAGAGAGTGCGTCATGTGACGTGTCTGTCTATCCTGCTTGTTTGGGGCTGGTATCGCTAATGTTTGCGGCGCATGTTGCTGTTCTTGTATTGCTGTTGGTAGAAGCGCGTTTGAAGACTGGTGGAGATGGCACGGGCGACAGCGAGGCGGCATCGTCTGCCTCCGCGTTTGCTGCAGCAGCTGCGTCATCAGCAGCAGCATCATTAGGAATGCCACCTGTGGCGGGTGCTGCATCAGCGCTCCCCTCGGTCATGGAGGACCATCTTGGTCCTCATGCAGCGCACTCGAACAACGCCGGCGCCGCAACCATGGAAGACCCGGCGATGAACGACAGCAAAGACCCGATGAACGCGCTCTGGAGCTTCGAAGGCCACACTTTGCGCGAACTGCAGCCGTCGGACAAGAACCCGCAGCACAGCCACAACCACAGTAGCCACGTCCAGCAGCTACACCCGAACAGCCCCTCGGAAGGTGACGACGCGGCATCACCAGTGAAAGAGCTCGATGAAGACGGACACCCGATTCTCTATGGAAGCTGCGGGCGAGACAAGCGGTACGCGCGCTGCTCGGTGTGCTACTTCCGCGGTCTGCGCTGCAACTCGGCGCACTACTGCGCCTGCTGCCAGCGGCCCGTGTGCATCCGGCCGCGCAAGTACCCGGGCGAGGAGAACCCGAAGATCTGCTGGAACGTGCTGCACATGGACAAGGACATGGTGCATCGCGTCGAGAAGAAGAAGCGGCGCAGGTTGCAGCAGACCGTGAGCATGAACCCGTCTGTGGTGGCTGCTGGTGCGGTGGGAAGGAGCGCAATAATGAAATCCGATGCTAGCGGTAGTGGTGGTGGAGGCGCTGCGCCTCCGCGCCAATCGTCCGGAGCTCCTCGCGTATCGCTGGCGCTAGGGACAACACCGCCAGCAGAGGCAGGACCGAAAGATATTGTCGACCTGTAGAGAACATTTATGTGCACGTGTAAGCGAGGCGTGAGCGTATGTTATAAGTCCACTATGTTGGAGTGTTAGGTGCGAAGTGACGACGAGCGCTCTCTCAATTGTCAACTGATCCGCTTAATCGTGTGGCTGTATTTATCCGCTGGCTCGTAGAACATTGGAACTTGCGCGCTCAGGAAGGTTGGCAAGATGCGTAGTGACTGAAAACCTCAGTGTGTGTGTATTTGGGTCTGGAATTTGGAAATTGCTCGCTACAAACTCCATTTTGAGGCAAGACTCAGGATCCCGCGCACCTAGGCAGGCAGGCGGCCTTCGGACAGATAGATACCTGGCGTATGAGAGAATGGATGAGAGTGAAAAGAAGCTGTCTAGGTGTGCAAGCGATACCTTCGCATGGTTAGTATCTCTGTGGAGGTCGTCGATAGGAATCCCGGCTGTCTGGTCGCCCTCCACCACCACCACCGCGGTTGTCGCGTCGGTCGCGCTGGAACCCCCGGTCTCGGCCATCACCACCAGGACCACCAGGACCACCACCTCCGTGACGGTCATTGCCTCCGCGGTCATTGCGTATGCCCGGTCGCTCTCGACTTCGATCGCGACTGCGGTCTCGTGGCGCGTGACCTGACGACAGCGGGTAACCTGGTCCTGGGCCGATACCAGGACCTCCTGCGCCTGCAGTGAACTGGTACGCCTTCGAGAACGACACACGCATGTGGGAGTCCGGGTACGACATGTTGTCGATGCTGAGCAGCGCCATGACGGCTTCGTCGAGCGTGCCCATCTCGAGCAGCGCCATCTTAGTGTTCTTCTGGATGTAGTGGAAGTTTTTCACGAAGCCGTACTGCGAAAAGAGGTCCACGAGCGCGTTCTGGTTGCGCTGCAGCTCGAGCGGGATGCCCGAGATGTGCAGCAGCGGCACAGGCGCGACCGCTTCATGCAAGTCGCGGCGGCGGTAGCGGTGCAGCGGCGAACCAGTGAAGTCGCGCGTGTTCTCCAGCTCAAAGTGGTCCACGTCGCCCCGCGGCATGGACACCGTCACGTGCTTGGAGTAGTCCACGCGGAGCTTCTTGCCAAACACGACGACGCCATCGAGATGGTCGAGCGCAGAAGTTGCCTATTGAATCGGATGGATGCAAAGAGGGTGAGGCCGTATAGAAATAACAAGGGCAAGCACAACAAACAACAATTGCAACGGATACATACGTGAAAATCGTCGACGAACTGGATCAGCGCCGTGTCTTGCTTGCGAAACATGATCTTCACGCGCACGACGTCCCCAAAGCAGCCAAAGAACGTAAACAGCCGATCCGGATTCTGCAGTTGGATAGGCATACAAATGGCAAAGTCATTAGCCCGTTTACAAGGCCACAGAGACATGCAGCTAAGCCAAGTTGCAAGAGCGGACGTACCACCAAACTGCGATCCATGTTGCTGCAAATGAGCACGGGCGAGCGACTGCTCTCTGTGCGCAGCGAGCGGCCAGTCGAATGGCTGGGAAGTACCACCAGCGACGGCGGCGGACCACCGAAATCGCGCGAGCGATCACCGCCCGGTGGAGAATCATAGCGACCAGAAGGACCTCCTCGTCCATCAAACCTGCCGGATCGATCGTCGCGATTGTACCACGGAATCGAAGCATCGCCAGACTTCCTGTCGCCGCCACCACTGGACCTACGCGAGTCATAGTTGGCATCACGATCGCGGGATCGGTCACGGTCGCGACCACGCCCGCCTCCACTTGGGCCAGAAGGGGAGGCAGAATGAGGGTGGCGACCGTAGTCCCCACCCCTGTCTCCTCTGTCTCCTCTGTCTCTCTCTCTGCCTCGGTCTCTGTCTCCACCGCTCGAGCCTCCTCCATTCCGGAACGACGGCAACGGCACATCGCCCAGCATGCCTGACGGCCCACGAGGTTCTTGGTCGTAGCCCATCGCGTCACCACCAGGCTCGCCCGCAGCGGGACCGGACGGCAGGTTCGGGTTCGTGTAGTCCCTCGACCGCTCGTTGTTGAAGCGCACGCTGAGCTCCGAGTGACGCGAGAAGACGATGTTGAGCTGGTTGCAGCCCGTGTAGATGTCGCGGCCATCGAGCGCCGACTGCGCCGCCTGGGCCTGCGGGATCGACTCCATCTCCACGAGCGCCTTGAACTCGTCGTTCTTCCAGAACGTCACGATCTTCTGCACGTTGCCAAACTTCTGGAAGACCTGCTGGAGCACGTCGGCCGTCACGTCGTACTCGATCTTGGTCACCGTGACCATGAGGATCGTGTTCGGCTGGCCCGCGCCGCCGCGGCGCTGCGAGTGCGGGTCTTGGACTGCAAGGGTTGATAAAAGAGCATGGACAAGTGTGAGAAACCATAGACCTTGTACATACACACAATCGACTGGAGACGCGCCATGCATACCTGGTGGCTCATTGTGATAGCCAGAGGCTGGTCCTGGTCCCCTGGTGTCATAGTGCGGCTGTTGTTGCTGCTGATCTTGATGGCGGCTAGGTGCATATTGCTGTTGCTGCTGTTGGTTGAAACGAGGAGACGGGTTGGGCTGCTGCTGTTGATATTGAGGTGGTGGTTGCTGTCTTTCGCTAGACGCCTGAGAGCGTGACGAAGGCTGCTGGCGGTCGTGGTAGTTAGGTCGCACCGTGACCTCATCACGACCCGAGTACTCGAAAAAGACCTTCTTACCGCGGATGAGCGCGTCGCGCGTCTGGTAGAACGAGATGAGGTTCGTCGCCGCCGCGGTGTCCGGGAGCTGCACGAACGCCTGGTTCTTCTGCGGGATCAAGAGGCTCTTCTCGACCACCGCGAACGGGCAGCAGAGCGCGAGCAGCTCACTTTCAAGGCAGTCAGTCGGCAGGCCACGAACGAACACGACCTAGTCGGACAGGGCAGGACAGGCATGGCATTGTGTGAGAAGGTTAGCGCGTGGGCAAGCTGAAAATGGCAGGCGTGGGAACAGTGCGGTCCTGTCTTCAACTGCTACACGCAAGCGCAACAGAATCAGAAACAACATGAAAAGCATCGGAAAGTGGATTGTTACCCGCGTTTGAGCTTTCGAGGGTCGTGCGCGCTTCACCGCCGGATCGTATGCGTCCGAGTCGCCACCACCACCAAAGTGGCGCTTCATGCCAGTACTGGCCATGGGGAGCAAACGTTCGATGAGAGGGCTCTTGAGTTTGTGGAGAGGGGTGAAAGGAGTATCTGAATGCGCAAGAAACAGAGTGGCGTGAATAGTGAATACCAAACGCAAGGGGGAATAGGATGGATGCAGAGCAGCAAAGTAGGAAGCAGTCGACGAGCGAAGAGATCCGAAGGTGCGGCGGGAAGAGTGTGCAATCGGCATGCGCAGCACAGGCAGGAGGATGGAATGATGCACCAGAGAAGGAAGCTTCGGGACAGAAACGATGGAAGGACGCAGCAGCAGCGGTAGTCACGGCAGGGCAGCAGTAGCAGGCAGTAGTAGCCGCAATGGTAGCAGCAGCAGTCGCGCTTGGGAAGAACAGTAGCAGTCACGCTTGGGAAGAGCAGCAGTAGTTACGCTTGGGCCAGAACAGAGATTGCGGCGGGCGTCGTCGTGCAACCGCACTAAAATCGCACGCTGTAGTGATGAGTTGCCATTACGATCTTTTCCTTTGCTTTCGAATGGCTCTTCGTCTTGGATCCGCTCCTTCCTTCCACTCGCTCTCGCCACGCTTTCTTCCTCCTCTCGCACGCCATTGCCTCGCTTGCACACACGCGCGCGCTCTCGCTGTCTGGCCACACCACGCTTCGTTCGCCGCACACACACAGGACACCGCGCACAAGACAGCGTTCATTCATTCGTGCATGCACCTACCACTCGTCCGCTTTGCCGGATGGAGCTCTTTGTTTCCGCGCGCTGTTCAAATGGTTGCAAAGGAAAGACCCATCTGCGCTCACTCACTCACTCAACGAGTAGTACTGGTAGCGAAAGATCTATACGACTTTCTTTTAGTTTCAACCAATCAATAGGTGTTGTTTCATTTCAGCCCAATCACACGCCGAAACAAATAAATCACGCTTGAAAAAATGAAGGCTGAAAGTGGTCTATTTTAGGTGACTAGATTCGCCTAAATTGGGTGAATCGGAATGCGCAGAAAGGCAGATGATTGGTGGAAATCTGTTGAAACCAATCAGAATGTAAGTGGAAGGAAACAGCTGATTGGTCAAGACCTTCAGTGTCCAAGTTTGATACAAACAGCAAGTGAAGCTGGACACACCCAAAATACTAGTTTGGTGTGTCCAAGTTCACTTGCTGTTTGTATCAAACGTGAACACTCGCTCTTACACATCGCGGCTCGTATTTCGCAAGCCAAAAAAGGCAAGCGCTCTTATATACGAATGTTGTGATGGGCGTGGGCTCGCTTGCGAGAGAGAGAAAAATGCAGATGAACGGCCACGCAGACACGTGTGTCTTGTGTGTGAGAGAGAGCATGTGCATGCGTGGTTTGCCGCATGTGGACTTGTGTTCAAGCTGTGCAGTGTGTTGCTCTTGCATGAGCCTCTTCGTAATATTCCGTGAAAGATATGTCTTTTTTTCACTCTCGCACAAATTTGGATCTAAATTTGGCTGTTCCCGAATTGGGTGGCAGGCTCTGATTGGCTGCTTTCTCGCCGCAGCTACTCTATTTTGGGTATTATTTGCTGCTTTTGTTCGCCTCCACGTGTGCAAATAAAGTGCCATTATTCCCTCCTTCGCCCTCTCTCCTCCCCACGTCCAGTTGCTCCATGAGAGGGTCTCTCCAGCTCCATCCTCATTCATTGTCCGCAAGACATATAAATGTACAGGTCATTTTAGTGTTTCGCTGTGATTCACAGGATCAGTTGTCACAGGATACATATTTACACATCTCATCAGACGACCGCAGTTGCCACTTGAGGGTCGCGAAAGCGTGGGGTTGTTCTCGCTCGGATATTTTTTCTTCGCGTTCGTTACGTTTCCCCCCTTTCGCCCTCGCCAGGCTGCCGCCCGCTTTGCTGTGTGTGTGTGAGCTTCTTTCAGCAGCATCATTTGGGAATTTGGGCGACTTCTTCGACAGCAGAGACCACCTCCTCTCTATTCACCACCACCCCGCAGCAACCATGGGAATGGCCTTTTCGCGCGTGTTTGAACGCCTCTTCGGCAAGAAGGAGATGCGAATCCTCATGGTCGGGCTCGATGCCGCCGGTAAGACCACCATCTTGTACAAGCTCAAGCTCGGCGAAGTCGTGACCACGATCCCAACCATCGGTAAGTGAACAGATCCATCTGTATGAATTGTATGCTGCTGCTGCTGTGTGTGTGTGTGTGTGGATTGTAAGGGGGTCGAGAGGGGATCGCGAAGGGTACATGACGTCGACTGGTGGGTACACTGCGACGTGTGCTGTCTCCAGTTTAAATCCCCTCCCCCCCTTT
>JAADVK010001014.1:0-12845 GCA_023334975.1 Globisporangium sylvaticum | reverse complement strand
GCCGACCGCCGCGCGCAGTACGAGGAGATCTGCGACGACCTCATCCAGCGCGCGCTCGAGCACTACGACGAGTTCCACGGCGCCGACACGCTGCACAGGTGGAAGCTCGTGCGCCAGCGCGACGCGCTCTCGGTCTACAAGAACCGCACGAACGTCTCGAGCAGTGCCAGCACCGGTCGGAGCAGCACTAGTAGCAGTGGCAGCGGCGGCAGTGGCGCTTCGGACGCGTCGTCGTCCAAGTTGAGCCTCATGATGTGCAGCGGCTTGATCCCGGGTACGGTCGAAGATATGCTCAACGGCATGTACAGCGACAACACGGAGAACATGTGCGTGATCAAGGCGATCCTGAACGACCGCTTAATAGACGGCACCATGGTGCATGTGTTCGAGACGGGCTCGCTGGACGCCCCCGTGATCTTCTCCGGCATCAAGTGGTTCGCGGTCAAGGTACCGGGCGGACAACTCATCCGCGACCGCGACGTGTTGACGTTCGAGCGCATGGGTCGCATCGTCGACCGCAAGGGCAATCATTTCGCGTACCACGTGCTGCAGTCGATCGAGCTCCCAGAGTGGCCCGCGAACCGCGACCGCTCGCTCGTGCGCGCGTACACATCGATCTGCTACCTTTTTCGACGTGTGAGCGATGAATGGCTCAGCTGCTTCATGGTCGGCGACTTTGACGCCAAGGGCAACATGCCACAGCCGATCTCCGAGTTCATCGTGGCGGACAAGTTCCTGAGCGAGGGCAACATTCTCGAGTCCACGCACGCCAAGGCGTTCTCGGCGCTCATCGCAGCGAACGCCGACCGCATGGTGTCGATGAGCCAGTGCTGCGATCTGTGTCTGGCGACACCGAAGATCCTGTCCAAGCAGCACAAGGTCTGCATGGGCTGTCGGCATAAAGTGTGCGGCAAGTGTCGACAGAAACGTGTGGTGTTCCGTCTGAACGTGCGCACACGGCGTCCAGAGAAGGAGACGTTCTGCAGAGAGTGCGTGAACAAGGTCGTGCATCACGCTGGCTTTCGTCAAAACGGTGGTCGAGTTGGCGGTGGTGAAGAAGACGAGAAAGCATACGAGGAAGAATTTTACGCGAGCGAGGAGGACGCGAGCTGGTCATCCGACTCGGTCAGCTCGTCTCCGTCCGAGCACTGGACACAGTTCCAGCGCGAGTTCCAGTGGAAGACCAAGAGCGAGTACGCGGTCGACATGGACCGCGTGGCGGACTTTGTGCGCGATTTCCAGAGCGAGCACCCGGAGTTTGCGTGGAACAAGGAGGAGCTGCGGCGGCTGTCGGCGCATCTGGGCTCGCACCGGACGAAGCGGACGAAAGAGGGTCGCACGAACCGACGTGTGGACACGCCCGTGGAGCTCCAGTCCCGACCGCCGAGCGCGAGCATGGACAACAACAGCACAGGCGGGGCACCGCCGTCGCAGTACCCAGGGACACCGTTTATATCGAAGCCGTTCACGGTGAACTTGCGGCCGCGCGCAGGCACGGACACGGCGCTGGACCCGCTGCAGCAGGACCCCGAAGCTGCGTACCAGTTGTTCAAGGACGCTGTGGCGCGCACGCAGCCCAAGCAGAAGGAGCGACAGAGTCAGCAAGAAGACGACGACATCGTGCCGGATCTGAATGTCAAGTCCATTCGGATCGACGAACTGGACTGATAATATGTATCACCACCACACGACCCGGACAACACTTTCGCCAAGTTGGGCGGTACACTTTAGAAAACAATTTTGTGGGAGCGTAAATCTTACTCTGAAGTTAAGCGAAGCACAGCCAGACAAAGCTGCTTGCTTGGTCCAGATTCCAAGTCCAAATCGAAATGTACTAGAAGCCGATACACATATATGTAAAGGCACCTTGCTTGTCGTGGAGTTAATTCGGGTTGCTTCATCAGGCGATGTCGATATCCTGGATGCTGCTTGGATGCTGGACATGGCGGCACATGGAGGCTTCAAGGCAAAATTGCTTGGTGCAAAGATGCCGTAGACCTCATAATATCTGCATCGCTCCAACAGCATCGTACGAGGGGAGGGGTCGGTTGAGACCACAGAACGCGTGTGCCACGTTGGCTATGTGTAGTTGGTATCAAACGACGATAAAGCACATCGCAGTCGAAGCAAGAACACCTACGCCTGCGCGACAGCAGAGCTGCATGAGCTATTTGTTTTACTCCCTTTACTGTTTTGGTGTAGTTGCTGTGTGGTATTTTTCCCTGTGTATGACAGACGATCGATTTTGGTTGTTTGGTGTTTGTGCAGTTTGCGTTGATGTTGCTTGAATGGAATTTTCAAGGTTCGTTGAGAAAAGCTCCGCCACAATCCAATCGAGCAAAGCCCCATTAGAACCGGATATTTTGTTGCAAAACCCCTATCCCCAATTGCGCGAAATATCTGTTGGTCGGCAATACCGGTATTTTGTTTTTGGCATGTGTATTGGCACAGTACATACCGGCTTACCGGTAGTATCAGATACAGATTAGGGAACGGGTTTTGTATTTTGTGTGAGAAAAGAAAAACGCTCCTCAAGACACAGTTTGCAGAAGTTTTATCAAATCGTAAGGGTACATCCGATATGAGAGTGATTTCGCTCGCAAGTTCTCGAAACTTCTCGATCACATGCCGCAAGTATATCGAATTCAACAGGTCTGAGAATGTGCTGGTTTGCCTGTTTTGTCGTCCTCAGAGCGAAAAGGAAGAAAACAGGCAACAAGCAACCCAAGTCAACGCAAACAAGCAAACAAAGGACGCCCCCTCCCAGAACAATTCAGTCAGTTCTTCTTTCCCCCTTGCTGCGTTAGTTTTGGTTTCTCTGGGTGGGGCACAAGCGCAAGTGAACAAGCAGCAGCAAGCAAGGCAGCAAGCGGCGACCAAGCAACTCGATCCCCAGCAAGCAAACCGACCAACACCCCCGCGCAAGCCCCGCAAGCAAGCAAGCTCACACACAAGTCAAGACTTGCGTCGCGCGTGTTGCTTTGTACCCCTCCCCTCTTTCTCCCTTCGCGTCCGTTCTCGAAGCTCTCTCTCTCTCTCCCTCTCATTCGCGAATTTGCCGTCTCGCCGCCAAGTCGCCCGCCCCCTCAAGACACCCCAGATCCCTCCTTTTCACAACACAAAGATGCAGCAGGAACGTGAAAGCGCGGAGCTGTGCGCGAACGGCTGCGGGTTCTTCGGCGCTCCGGCCAGCGGCGGCATGTGCTCGGTGTGCTGGAAGAAGACGATGTCCAAGCGCACGGTCGACAACTCGGCGCCGGCCGCGCCAAAGCCCGAGGTGACCCGCGCCGAAGTCGAGACGGGCAACAACGACGTCGCCACGGTGGCGGCGGTGCCAGCGACTGATGCCGCGCCAGCAGAAGCCGCGGCGGCTTCTTCCCCAGCGGCGGAAGAGAACGCGCCGCCTGCAAAATTAGTACAGAAGAACAAGAACCGTTGCTGGGAGTGCAAGAAGAAGGTCGGGCTCACGGCGATCGAGTGCCGCTGCGGATACGTGTTCTGCAACAACCACCGGTATGCGGACCAGCACGCGTGCAGTTTTGACTTCAAGGCGGCGGATCGCGCTGAGCTCGCGCGACGAAACCCAGGCGGTGGCCAGTTCGGAAAGATCGAGAAGCTGTAAGCGGTGCTGATCTGACAGCGAGCGCATGCGCGCTTTACGGAGCAACGTGACCGACCAAACGACCGCGACGCGACGCGACGCGACGCGACGCGACGGACAGGCGGCTTTTTTATTTCTGCCGCGTTTCAAGCCCAGACAGATTGCAAGTAATTTGAACGAAGGAGAGAGAACCCAAGAGAAGAAGAAGAAGAAAAACAAGAGACGGTGAGAACGGAGCATTGGCAGTGCGATGAACATGAGGACCGCGGATGAAGAAACTCCATTTCTTTCTTGTCGACAGAAAAACAGCAGCAAACAATAGATTGAAAAGGAAGAAAAGGTGGTCTTTTGGTTGTCGTGCGCACAGATCGAGTCGATGCAGCCGGCTCGATCGACCGCGAAGGAAAGACCGAGGAACTGAAGCAGAAAAACGATTATGTAACGAGTATTTTGATTTTTTACTTACTCTCTTGTGCTGTCCTCATCACTGCTCGATTGATTGATTTACTCGCTCACTCTCGTCCGTGCACGCAGCATCGCAAAGCGCAAGTGGATCAGAAGTCAAGAATACGGTTCGTTTGCATGAGAAGTTTTCTTGAAGGGTTCGTTTGAGATTTGCGTCGAGTGGGTTTGTTGTTGTCATTGCTTTTCGGGGCTGGTCAGGCTAAGAACTCGAGCGCATGGAAGAACTGCCGTCGTTCGGCGCCGCGCTCTCCGAAGGCTCTCCTACCGACGGGCGTTTCGACGAAAACTGCCGCTGCGAGATCGCATAGATCGACTGGATCCCCTGGGTCATGGCGCGTTTCATCTGGCTCTGGCGCAACGCGGATGTGGATCTTTGGCGGGGGTACTCGTGACCCGCTACGCTTCGACGGTGCGACAGCGGCTGCGCTGGCAAGCTCTGGAAAGATGAAGATCGCGCCGCTGCCGCTTGCGCTTGGGCGTCTGAGATGTCGACCTCCAAAGGTCGCTGCGGAGCTGATTCTCTGGAAGAATCCTGCAACCCATGCGGTCGCGAAGACGACTTGTGCGCAGCAGCAGCAGCAGCAGCAGCAGACGAAGAAAAAGATCCTCCTGTTAACGTGACGCGAGACTCAGCGGCGGCAGAAGCAGCAGCGACCACCATGTCCGACGTGAACGCGTCCAGGTGCAAGATGGACTCGGTCAGCGCAGAGAGCGTGTGGACGACTTTGGACTGCACCGCCTCTGCTCTCCCAAGACGAGCCTTCATGGTCTCCACTTGAGCCAGCAGATTGGACACGAATGGATGAATGAACGGGTGCTTGGTGGCTACTACTGCCTACTGATGCGCGTGGCGAGTAAAAGCAGACGCTCAAGACAGCCAGCCAGCCCAACGACGATGGACAAAGAAATGAGGACACGGCGGCGCTCATAGTACCAGAACCACTTGACCTCGGCCTTCTGACCTACGGAGCCAGCGGGTAAGATCAATCTGCCCAAATGCGTCTAAATTTACGAGTCATGGCTTCATAATCTAGGCGAGCCCAGGTTTACGCCCTTTGAGAACATCAGCGAACCTCAGCGAACGGGTGAATAATGAACAACGAGAGGTGGTCAAGTAAGTGTACAATGACAATGATGGGAAATCTATTTTCCCTGGTAGCTGCTTGCTTGCGCTGGCCAAGTCCCGCTATTCTCTACTCCTCGGTCTTCGCGTGCGCTTGATCAGCCATCACTGCACAGTTGCGAGAGTTAATTATTAGTACGCTGATGCTATTTGAGTCATCGGACTCTCACCATGGGATCGAGCGATACACAGTGGCACCTTCCTGCTGCTGCGCCTGCAGTTCGCGGAGCTTGCGCGAGTACATGGGGAACTCGAACAGCAGCGTGCGCTTGATGGCCATCGGCAGGTCGCGGTAGAGCGCGGGCGGCAGGCAGATGAGCGGGCTCGTCGACTTCTTGTACTCGACGTAGAACGGCTGCAGCCCGAAGCGCTCGTCGTAGCGCTCTTCCGCCATGGGGATCCCCGACAGGAACATGAGCAGCACGAACGTCAGGACCGGACTCAGCACGCTGACGTAGAACCGCTGCTGCGAGCCCGTGAACGTCACGGACGCGACGACCGTGAGCCCGACCCAGCAGAGGATCTCGCCAAAGTAGTTGGGGTGGCGCGAGTACCGCCACACGCCCGAGCAGAGCAGCTTGCCCTTGTTGCTCTTGTCCTCGTAGAACCGCTCCTTGCTGGCGTCCGCGGCCCACTCGACGAGGAACCCGATGACCCAGACCGCGATGCCCACGACGTCCTGCGCCTGGCCAAACGCGTGGTTCGTCGCCGCGTCTTCTTGCTGGAACGCGTCACTCGAGTTCACGAGGATGACCGGCAGCGACACGATGAACACCCAGACGATCTGGAAGACCCAGAAGCCGAAGAACGACAGGCAGTTGGCGCGCATCTCGTCGAAGCGCTCGTCCTTGCCGCGCTTGATCACGCGGAGCAGCAGGTGCGAGCCCAGTCGCAACGCCCACACCGCGACCAGCACGGTCACCACGACCGCGCGCGTCGCGTAGAGGTCCTGCACGACGAGGCAGAGCACCGCGAGCGTGAGGAAGTTGAGCGTGCCCGCGAGGTCGGTCACCTTGTCGAACTGGCACAGGAACGCGATCGCGAAGAAGCTGCACTGCATCACGACCGTGACCGCGAGCGACACGAGCAGCATGTCGCCGCCCGAGAGCGTGGCTTCGTCCGTCAGCATGGCTGTGCAGGTGTGTGTGCGTGGGTGGGTTGGTGAGAGTGGAGGCGTACGGGGCTGGACGTGGCGAGTTGATTGATAATAGCAGAGCGGGCACGGATGGAGACGATTGCAGTGGCGCGGGTGCGCGGCGGTGTGCAGATGTAGCTCTTCGTGTCGGACGAGGAACACGGAAGAAGCCACTCAGGTGACAGAATGACGGTCAACTTGCTGCACTTTGCACTTTGCATACTAGATTAAGTTGACAAATTGACATTTCAGCTTTACAAAGCAAACTACCAAACTTGAACAGCAACTTACAGTGGATCCAACGAACTTTGTAGACACTCGGCCCTTCCGAATGCTGAGGCAGCAACCGCTGCCTCCTGGTCCGACTTGGCTTCGCTGGAATTCTGCAGCCATCCGCACAGCAATTGGGTGCATCATCTCGAAATGATGATGCAGTTGTCGCAGCTTGTATTCTTCTTGGTGAACATGAAGCCCACAGTGTACAGCTCTTGGACCTCGACCTGGGTTTCTTCGTGTGCGAGTGGCTCTTGTAGAGATCCTCCCAATCTTATCAAAACCTCCAGGTGCTTTGTCATGAAGTTGCTACTACATTACCTATGCCTCAACGTCAAATAAGGTCGGATGGCGGCACAACACATCCTCTCAAGTCGCTTCGGATCTTCTTGTTGAAAGCTCATTCCTACGATATGCTCCTTACTCTCTTCCCACCCACACGCACTCACACTACTACCACCTATCATTTCCTATTTTCTATTCACACATTCACTCACTACACGTTCATGCGGTCCATCTCGGGGATCCGCGAGACGCTGCGGCAAAACAAAATCTGCGCCGCCACTTCAATGTCCAGGCGCGCCTTCTTCTCCTTCATGAGCTGCCCGTAGTTCGTGAACGCTTCGTAGAACGGCAGCGACACGGCGCTGATGCACAGGTACTTGCGCGCGAGCTTGGCCAGGAACGGGAACATGCGCTGGTAGCGCGACCACCACTCGAGCGGGTCGTTCTCGCTCTCGTCCGTGGCCGGCAGCGACGGCGACTCAAGGTACTGCTGCACCTGGGCCTTGAGCTTGTCCATCTCGGTCGTGGGCTCGTCCAGCGGGAAGAACTCGTGCAGCAGGCCAGTCTTCTTCACCGAGTGGTGCTGCACGCCGTTCAGCGGCGCGGGGGCCACTGCCTGCTTGAGCTTCTTGTGCGGATCGTGGTGGTGGTGATGGTGGTGATGATGGTGGTGGTCGTCCTTCAGCGAACCGTCCTTGTCGCCGATGAGCTCGCCGTGCAGCAGCTTCAGCATCTCGACAATGCGCTCGCGCTCGTCCGCGTCCACGAACGGCAGGCTCTTGAAGCGCGGGTCCAGCAGAGAAGACAGGTACGGAGACGACGGCGCGGCGCCGGACGTGCACAGCTGCATGTTCAAGCCGCTGGCGATCGCGTTGCGCACGGCGGAGACGAGCGTCGTGGAGATCCAGAGCTCGGCGTCGTCCAGGTGCTTCTTGATGCTGTGCAGCAGCGGGTAGATGATCGACAGCCCTGGGTACTCCAGGTTGGACACGTGCACGACGCCCTCGATCGGCTCGAGCAGCCGCGCGAGCTCCTTCAGGTTCGCCCACTCCTCTGTCGAGAGCTCGCAGCACACGAAGCGCAGCTGCATGGGTCGTCGATTCGGGTTCGTGTCGCTCTCGAGCCCGTTCTTGTAGAGCAGCAGCATCTGCTCGAGCTCGACGATGCGGCAGATCATCTCGCTCGTCGAGTTCCATCGGTCCTCAAAGTCGCAGATCACCGAGAGCGCTGGTGCAGGCACTGGTGCTGAGGTCCCAACGCCACTGCCCATACCAGCGCCAGAGGAACCAGAGAGCTTGGGCGATCCGCCGCCTCCATTGACGCCGGCTTTGACGGTATCCGGATCGTCGTCCACACCAACTCCGACACCAACACCATCAGTGCCTGGATCGACAACGACCTCGGAAGCGCCGTCGGGGAGCCCAATGCCGACGTTCGCTTCCGCCACCTTGCGCTGCAGCGACAGGAAAATCTGGTACTCGGACGGGTTCTGGATAAAGTACGACACGTAGTTGCGGCAGCGGCGGATCAGCGGTGCGCACTTGAGCAGCCCCGCGGTGACGGCGCTGTCCAGCACGTTCACGAAGCAGTTGACGACCGACAAACCCGGGTACTCTTCGTGGATCGCCTCCTCCTTGCCGTTCTTGATCATCGTGAGCGCCGCCACTTTGCCCGACGGGATGTCCCACTTGTCCATCACGTCGCGCAGCAGCGCGATCGTGTTCACGCTCTCGTCCAGCGGCAGCACGTACACCTCGAGCACGCAGTCGCGGCGGCTGAAGCCGTTCGAGATCCAGTGGCCGCTCACCGTGAGCACGTTCTGACCAAAGACCGACTTCCAGTTGTTGAGCGAGAGCGAGAGCATCTCCACCTCGGCGATCACCTCCTTTAGGATCTCGCGCTGCGAGTAGTAGAGGTTCGCGAGCGCGAGCTTGAGCGTCTCCTCGGACGGCAGCTTGGTGCTCGGGTAGTCCGTGCCGTAGAGCAGCACGTTGAGCTCCATGCCCATGCGCGAGACGTCCAGCGGCTCGTACTGCGCGATGAGGTACTTGAGCAGCCGGTGCGTGAGCACTTTCTGGTTCGGCCCGTTGCTGCTGCCGCGTCGGTTGCGGAACCCGCCGAGCACCGCTCCCATCGTGCCGCCTGAACCGGTCGCGCCGCCAGTGAGCGTCGTGTAGTCGAAGAAGCGCTGGTCGCCGCCCATGTCCATCGCGCCGTCGCTGAGCTCGAAGCCCTGCGGGAACTGCAGCCCCGTGCCTGGGGACGACGATGCGTTGTGGCCCTGGAGGTTCACGAACCCCGACGGATCGAACTCTGCTGCAGCGGCGTGGGCAGCTGCCGCGGCCGCGGCCACCACCGCGCTGTGGTCCGCGTCCATGAGCGACGGGTGCAGCAGCTTCCGGCGCTTCGTGGACGCGCGGCGCCGCGAGTTGCGCATGTCGATGAGGTGGCGACGTCCGGCCTCGTTCGGCGACAGATTCCCCAGTGACGCGCCGCCCGCAGCGTCCGACGCCAGCCCCGAGCTCACCGACGAGCGCGGCGACGAGCGCTTGCCCGACTTGGCGTACTCGTAGTCGGCGGCACACTTGCCCGGCGCGTACTTCTGGTGCTTCTTGCGCAGGTGGCGGTTCATGGTGCTCGTGCCGCCCGAGTACGCGAAGCGCGTGCTCTGGTCCGGACAGAGCGTGCAGATGACGTACTTGCCGCTGTTCTCCTTGATGAAGTAGTCCCAGATGAAGCTCGGCAGCATCATGGCCGGCTCGCCCTTGTCGTTCACGCGCGTGCGGCTGCCGCTGCCGCCACCGCTTCCGCCGCCGGTGCTGCCGCCGCGCGGCCGTCGGATGCGCGCGCCGTCGTGCTCGCCCGTGGAGTCCTCCTCCACGCCGCCGTTGTTTCCATTTCCATTGCCATTGTCGTCCAAGCCGCCACCATTGCCGTTGCCGTCGCTCACGTCGCCGTCGTCATGGGCGTGCTTGGCGTGCTCGTCGTCTGTAGCACACACAGAGAGAGACACGGGTCGATTACAATCCATCACTCCATCAATCACACGTCACACACACGCGGTCCTAGCAGAATGAGAATGGCTACATTCACGCACTGAGCTTCTTGGCCTGCTGCTGCAGCTCGTCGTCGTCCGGGTGCTCGTCGTGCAGCGCGTCAGATGGCGGTTCAGCGCCGCCCAGCGGAACCGGGACCGACATGAGCTCGTCGTCCATGGTTCACTTGCCGCAGTTCCAAATGGCTCGAGTGTTTCATAGAGAGAAGAGGAGAAAGAAAGAAGCGGGCCGAAAGGGCCAAGCGGATGGACGGTTCAGAAGCAGCGGGCCGAACTGCGAGGCAACCCGAACCGGGCTTTACAAAAAACGAAATTAATTAGGGAGCCACCTAAAATAGGCAGGATCGACCCCTACAAAGATCAAGTCTAAAATGGTAGTACCGTAGTGACACTTTGACTTGGTGTTTGTAGGAGGTTTGCACATTTGTCGGTTTCAAACTTGAGACACTTGGCAACAGGTTTAGTGGGTGCCACCGTGACCATCATCCGTGGCCGACTTCAACGTCGCAGGAGCTTGAAAAGGTCATGTGCGGTGAGCACTTCACAATCACAACAGACGCACAACTCCACCATGGCCGCAACAGCAACAACAGCTCACGAGCTTCCGCATGCGCAGCGTGTCGGCGCCGTGGAACTCGTCGTCGTGCTCGAGCGCGCGCTGGATGAGGTCGTCGCAGATCTCCTCGTACTGCGCGCGGCGGTCGGCGCTGAAGCGGATCGGCGGCATGCCGCTCTGGAAGCCGCGCGCCATGTCGCCTTCTTTCGTTTCTGGCAGGAGAGTGCTGATCTACGGCGGCTTGTTTAGCTGAACAGGAGCAAATGCAGGGGGGCGCTTGGCGTTCAATAGCAATGCGCTATCGTATGCGCAACTCTCAGCAATGCTCGTACTGGCACACCTGGCGATCCGATAGTGCAGGCGTGACGAACTGCTGAATGCGGTAGTGGTGGTGGTGGTGGGGAGTGGGTGGCACACAAGGTTTATTACACAAGCAAGCAAACAAGCAAGCAAACAAGCAACAAGCAACAAGCACTTGCACGCAAACAAGCACTGCAAGAGCAAGAGCCTTGCATGCCCGCCCAACTCTTGCGCTGTGGACCGCCCACATTGCCGGGGCGCTTTGGTTTCCTCCCTCTCACGACGACTCGCGCCTTTCAAGTTGCGATACATTTGGTAGTGGGATTTCTCGGCTCAAACAGCAATTGGCTCGGATTCTACTGAGCAGAGCTTTTTTCTTCAGAATAAATGCTAAAATTTACATATCTATCTACCTAAACTGCGAAAGCGATTTCTGATCTGGCACGACTATATCTGTAGTTTTGCATTTCCAAAAAGGGACCATTTCCTTCGGTGTCTAGCTGTCAGCAAGCCGGTTCGTAAGCAACTCCTGAATGGCTAGATCTGCAATTTCTGCTTTTGAGCATTTTGACTCGCCCGTCGCGTCGCATCGCACGAAGCGCGTGCAAACCAAGCGGCCACGTCGTCCGCGTCTCTTCGAGTATCCCATTGTTTGTGTTGCTGTCTGCGAAAGGAGCACAAGCGTGAGCAAGCACGCGCACGGGTTTGGTTGCGCGCAACGAACGCTAGCGTAGCACACTCAGCACGAATCTGCGTGCTTGTATCATTTGCTACTGTAAATTGTGCTGCTGTTGTTGCTTGCCTTTGGAGTGTGACGCCATGGTTGTGGATACGATGGTCTGTCGTGTTGTCCGACAGAACGGACTTGTGCGCAGTGGTTTTGTGTGTGCTCTATTTGCTCAAGGTGTCGTTGCTCACAATTTGGCCGCGCATGCAAAATGGAGAGAATCAGGTGCAGATCAGAGCTTGCGTTTGTGTTTTCGGCGAAAAGGTTGAAGAGCTTAGCATTGAATACCCTTTGAAGTCGATAGCAGTTTGCTTTGGAAAGCGCTATCTTATATCTCAATACACTACCTTTATAAACTAGTATGCCACACAACCACATGGTTTCGCAAATCTCGGATTCGCTTCCCGTTATTTCCACCCTTCCATCCTCTCAAATCTGATCGCTATTTCCCGCAGACTCGTCTCTCATTGGCTGAAAATGCCTACCCTTCCCATCTTTTATTCGTTGCCATGAAGGTCCCACTCAGCCAGAAAAAATGTATCGCGATTCAAACAGCGAGCAGGCGTGAGAGGGAAAGCGGCGACGACGGTGGTACAACATGTGTGAGAACTGGGCATGTGTGTGTGTGTGTGTGTGTGTGTGTTGCTTGCTTGCTTGTTGCTTGTTGCTTGTTTGTTGTGTCTTGTGTGTGTGCGTGAAAACTTGCGCGCCACAACCACCACCACCACCGCATTGCGCAACGGGACGGACTTGACAAAGCGCGGCCTCCTTCGCATTCTGCGCGTCAGCAAGTCGTCGCGGCTATCCATCGAGCACCATTACCACCAGCACACAACTCGGTATATCACTGAGCAGGTGCGCGCACTTTTGCATACCGGACGCCAAGAGCTGCGTATTTGAGAGCTCTCCGGCATCCGCTCGTTCTATTGTATCGTCGCGTGGGTGACCGTCGCCGCGTTGCGCTCGCTCGCTCGCTCGCTTGTCTGGCTGTGTGTGTGCGCGCGTGCGTGTTGTTTCGTCACAGAAGCACCCTCACGCACAAGAAGAAGTGAAGCGCGAGTCCGTCTTTTCTGTCGCGCTAAGCAAGCCGCCCAGCATAACACTTCGTCCATCGCTCGATCGATCAGAAAGCAAGCGACATGGCGCAGGGCTTCCAGAGCGGCATGCCGCCGATCCGCTTCAGCGCCGACCGCCGCGCGCAGTACGAGGAGATCTGCGACGACCTCATCCAGCGCGCGCTCGAGCACTACGACGAGTTCCACGGCGCCGACACGCTGCACAGGTGGAAGCTCGTGCGCCAGCGCGACGCGCTCTCGGTCTACAAG
>JAADVK010001013.1:0-12850 GCA_023334975.1 Globisporangium sylvaticum | reverse complement strand
GCAGTAACAGCTTTACCCCCGTCCTCCACCGCAGCACCCGCCCGCCTTCACACAGCAGCCAGTCACCATGGCCAAGAGTATGCGCTCCAAGATCAAGCGAAAGTTCCGCACGGAGCTCCGCAAGAAAATCGGCGTGCCGCACCAGGCGATCCAGGAAGCCAAGATCCAGGACAACCTCAAGCGCGCCATCGAGTCGCAAGGTACGCTTTGTGTTCACTACTACTACTAAATGCCGCTTGTGCGTTGGACAAAGAGTCTCTAATGCTGTGTGCTTCAATCATGATGCTGCTATTTCACAGAGGGCAAGTCGGTGCTGGAGCTGAAGAAGCTGATGGGCACGGTCTCTGCGCCAGTCGCGGCGATCGACGGCGGCATGGAGGTCGACGATGAAGCCGCTGCCGCGGGCTCGCTCGCCAAGACCGAGGCGGAGATCCTGAACAACGAGGCCGAGCTCGCCGCCGCCGCCAAGGAGAAGAAGAAGCTCGCCAAGAAGCTCGCGACCAAGCGACGAAAGAAGAAGTTCGTGCACTTCCACACGCTCCGCAAGAAGGGCGTGTAGGCTGCGCGCCTCTTTCTCCAATAGTCTCTACGCGCCTTTGAGCTTTTGGCTTTCGCTCTCTATAGAACTCTTCCCATCGCCACACAAGCGAAGAGCTACAGCAAGCTTGTGCCTCGCTTCTGTTTGCTCTTGTGCACGTGTGCGCTTGAATTTGTAACCTGCTATTAATATGCTGTTTATTTTATAACTACGACGATGCTGTGCGTGTCTTCTCTGTTTGCATTGCTTTGTACTCACTCACTCACTCACTCACTCACTCACTCGTCATCCCAGTCGGACGCCTCCTGCGTGGGCGTGAACGCCACCTGCTTGTCGTACTGGTAGCCGCCCACCCCTGGCCGCACAAAGTTCTGCTGGAAGACCAGGTCCATTTTCATCTTCACCTGCTTCAGCTGCGTCTCGGACACGCGGTTGTAGTCCGCCTGCGGGAGCACAGCAGCATGCTCAGGCTCTTCGTCTTCTTTATGCTGAGAAGTCTGGTCAATCAGCTTCTGAACCAGGCGGGCGAGCTACACGACGAATGATTCACACCACCACCGTCAGCACTTACGTATGAGGCACGGAAAGGGATTATTGGGCAAAGCACCTGGCGAGTGGACACTTTTCGGTCGCCTAGCACGCGGTCGTGTGCTGCGATCAGCTTTGCGACGATGGCGTCAATGTCCAGACGTTGCTCTTTGTCTCTTGTGGGGTCTCGAGACCGCAGAACGTCCTGGAGGTCGATCTCGTGGTGGAACAACTGCGGACGTCTGGAGGCTGATGGTGATGATGATGGTGCGGAGGAAGAGCTCTGCGCGGCGTACTCGATGATGACCCCCGGCGGCGCGTACCGCAGCGCCAAGCGCCGAGGCTCGATCGCCCCTGTAGCCATTTTGAAATGATAGAACGAGGCTCTCTGGTGGTGGTGGGGCTGATAGTAAATTGTCGGAGCTAAACTTGGACAACACAATTGAGATTTAAGGCGTCTCTTGGGGCAATATTGAAGACATTGACTCGGTGTATCACTCTCATGCAATCTTATTTATTACTTCAGCATATTTTTGTTCTATTGAGTCGACGAAGACGACGCTGGCACCATGACGCGCTTGGGGCCGCAGCAGCCGCCTGTGCGGCGCATCTCGTCGCCGCTCGCCCACTCGGCGTTCTCCTTCCACATGCGCGAGTCGCCCTCGTACTGCTCACTCTTCCAGATGGGCACGGTGGCCTTGAGCGTGTCGATCGCGAACGCGCACGCCTCCAGCGCCTCGGTGCGGTGCGGCGACGACACGGCGATGACCACGCTCGCCTCCTTCACGAGCACGACGCCCAGGCGGTGGAAGAGCGCGATGCCCACGACGCTCGGCCACTGCGAGCGGATCTGCGCGCAGATCTTGCGCAGCTCGGACTCGGCCATGGGCACGTACCCCTCGTACTCGAGGCGCACGACGCGCTTGCCGGCAAAGTTGTCGCGCGTCGTGCCGATGAACGTCGAGATCGCGCCGGCGCTCGCGTGCGTCACGAGCTCCACGGCGCGCTGCGCGTCCAGCGGGTCGTGCGTGACCTCCACAAAGTCACCGCCGTTGATACCTTCAGTGGGGGTGCTGTGTTCATGGTGGTGGTGTTGGTGGTCGTGCGCTGCTGGGTCTGCCATGGTGCTACTCGTGCTTCAGACCTCTATCTCTGTTCTGTGAATGCGCATTTGGCGATGAAGGTGTCGTGATGAGCTGTTTGTGTGGGCAAGTTTTCCATATTACCTTTGATAAAAGGGCTATCGATCCAGTTTAACATGTTTTCTTGACATACGAAGGTTTTGTGCGGGTTCATCATGTACACATAGAGGTTGAAAAATGGAAAAGGAAGGTATTTTATGATATTCAAAAGGTGTTTGAATCCTGCTCGACATCTATTTCAACCAATCACTATCCCTTCAGCTTACACAAATTCACCTTTACAACCAATCACTTGCCTTCAATCTGTTGGGTTGCTTTGCCAAGCCAAAAAAGCAAAGTGGCCATTGCCGCCCAAAAATCGATCCAAAGAGCACAAGTATGAGTAGTGCCGCCGCAGTGGAGCTCTGGGTGTACGTGGACACCGTGACGGGCCAGCAGAAGGGTCCGCTGCCGGCGAACACGCTCAAGCGGCTGCTGCGCAAGGGCCTGCTGCAGCCGCAGCAGTTCGTGTGGACGCAGCGCCTGGACGCGTGGCAGGCGCTCGCGGACGTGGACGTCTTCGCCTCGTACTGCGCCACCTGGAGCTGCTTCTGGTACTACATGGTCGAAGAGCTCGCCACAGCAGCAGACGCAAATGGGGATGCCGATGGCAGTGCTACCAAGCAGGCGGGCCCCGTGAGCACAAAGGAGCTCGTGGCGCTCTTCCTCGACGGCGAGGTGGACGGCATGACGCTCGTGTGGACCAAGGACATGGACGAGTGGAAGCCCATCAGTGCGCCTTTGTGTTGTATATGTCTGGCATTTCTATCGACTTAAAGTGTCTGGTGACTAATGCGAATGTATGTGTATTGTATTAGGCGAAGTGCCGTCGCTGAAGGAGTTTCTGCATGAAGCGAACGAGGACCAGGCGCGCGAGGAAGAGGTGCTGGAGAAGCAGAGCCAAGTGGCGGTTGAGGACCAAGTCTACAAGGACGAGTACGCTTTCGCACTTGCTGCTCTACAGTGCACTGCTCGCATGTTATGGATGCGTCTGCTAACGCCTCTAATCTCTCTCTGTCTTTGTATAGAAAAGTCGAGGCGTTCGTGGCCGAAGATGGCAAGCAGTACATTTTCGACACGGAGGCGAAGAAATGGATCACGCCCGAGGACAAGATCGAAGAGGACCTCGAGGCGCTCCGAGAGGCGGTGGGCGAGACGAAGGCCGACCACGAGGCCGCCCAGGAGATCAAGAGGAAGAAGAAGCAGGTGAAGGAGAACCAGAAGCAGAACAGCAATAAGAGCAACGCCAGCACGACGGCGAAGGATAAACCGAGCGGTGGAGATGCCAATGCTGCTGAGCCTGATACTGGAGCAGAGACAGCTGATACTAATGACCCCGCAGCTATCGCAACAGCAGAGCCAAATTCTAACAGCGATCCCAACAACGCGGAAGAGAAGAAGCGGAAGAAGAAGAAGAAGAAAAGCGAAAAGTGGAAAAAGTCGAAGAACAAAACCTGGGTCTACGTGAACGGCCTGCCGCTCGACGTCACAGTCGAGGAAGTGCATGACCACTTCGCCAAGTGCGGCGTGATCCAGCAGGATCTCGTGGCCGGCGCGCCGCGCATCAAGCTCTACCAGAACAAGGAGTTCGGCGGGCTGAATGTGCGTTTGTTGGTTGTCCCTAGTAAACAATGGTGAAGTGTCAGAGCTGACCCTCAACATTGTTGCTGTTGATGCTCCTGTGGTGGTGACCTGTAGGGAGACGCCTCGGTCTGCTACATGAAAGAAGCCTCGGTGGAGCTGGCGGTGCAGCTGCTCGACAAGTCCCAGATCCGACCAGAGTGCGCTCGAGTGCTGTTTGTCACTATCTATGAGGATCATGTGAATTAGTACTAACATGCTTCTATGTGTTATTGCTGTGTGTGCTTTGCAGATGGCCCATTGACGTGAGTCCCGCCGTGTTTGAGCAAAAGGGCAAGGAGTTCGTCAAGCGAAAGAAACTCAAGCTCGACAGCCGCGCCAAAGTCAAGAAGTTTGAACAGGAGAAGGTGCGGAATCAGCCGTCATTCAGTGTATGAGTTCATGATAGTCATTTATCTAGGAAACTCATCTGCCGTGTGTATATGCTGAATTTGGTTGTAGGCGCTGTCGTGGAACGAAGGCGCAGACGACGAGCGCAACGGACTGCGCATCGTGGTGATCAAGCACATGTTCACGCCCGAAGAGATTGAAGGTACACCCGTTTTCTCTTTGTTCTATTGCTCATATCTTTGCCAAATGGACCCTAACAGATGATCGATTGTATTCTCTCCATATAGACGAAGCGTATGAAGACGAGCTGAGAGACGACATCCTCGCAGAGTGCCTCAAGATGGGCGAAGTGTCCAAGGTAAGATGCCATTTCACTCCACTACTGGCTATGAGGTCTTATTGCGATGTCACGAAACATTGCTGAGCAATTTGTTTTGTGCCCTCTATTCCCACACAGATCACGCTGTTCGCCAAGCACGAAGACGGCGTCGTCGTGGTCAAGTTCGAGTCCACGGGCTCTGCCGCGACGTGCATCGACGTCATGAACGGCCGGTTCTTCGCCGGTCGCAAGCTCGAGTGCTCGTTCTGGGACGGCACGGACTACACGTACCGCGAGTCGAAAGACGAAGAGAAGGAGCGCGCGGACAAGTTTAGCGAGTGGCTGGAGCAGGGCTCGTCGTCGTCAGAGGCGGAAGAGGAGAGCGGCGATGATGGCGACGATGAAGAGGAAGACAATGGGAAGGAAGGCGAAGGAGATGGAAATGCGGATGATGAAGCTGCTGGTGCTGCTGATACGACCCACGCTGGACGTGTCATGCCAGAGCTGGTGGATGGAGAGTCCGAAGAAGAAGAGGATGACGATGCTGATGATGAAGGGGAGGAAGAAGCGCCAGTTGGTGACGCGATTCACGCGGGACGAGTGATGCCGGATTTGGACGAGCTTGACGACGAGGATGACGATTAATCGAACCTTTCAAGCATAACGGGAACCACAGTGAAAGACAGCAGCTTGACTGCGGACTGATGCCTGAAAATCTTCGCAACAGTGTCGGAATGCGTATGCTCTTGCTTATGCTAATGTGTAGGTATCGCTGCACCGATGGCGTCAAGTGGTTGATTTATCTGTAGTATCTACTATGAGGAACTCACAAGGGTAGTTGCTGGTCAATCGAGTTGCTGCGACATGCGACATGCGACATGCGCAAGTGACGCTGTCCAGTCATTTTATGCCCGTTTTGTAGCCATTTGCCTATATATGGCTACACTTTGCGAAACCGGCCAAGACGGTCAGTTACCCCCCAAGCGCCCCACAATAGACTGTTTGTCGTTGGGGCTTTGTGAAAATCACAAGAGCAAGCGCGTGAAGACGATGGATGATAGAAGATCGTGTTGCGTGTCCGAACGCCAGGCCATTTGACTCTTCCTTATACAGCAACAGAGCGAGAGATAGAGAGCGTCGCTCGGTTGCTTATCGTACTCGGCACAGACGCTGAAGCACGCTCTTCTATAGCAGACTCACAAATATTTTCTACAGAAGGCGAGTGAGTGACTGGGGTAGGCTGCGTTGCCGCCTTTGCTTCCCTCCCTCCACAAATAGCTTTTGGGTTTCCACTCGAGCCTTTCACGCGCATCGCGAGGTTCTCTCTCAAGTAGCAAAGGAGCTCAAGCGCACACCTCCAAGACTTGAAGCTCAAGACGTAAAGACTCCAGCCTCAAGACCCAAGCGACGGTGGCGGACGTGATGGACAGCTGGGCTCAAAAGCCCTGGAGCGTGACCGAAGAGATGTGGAAGCGTAAGGCCAAGGGGCTGGAAGACCAGTACCAGCAGCTGCTCTCGGACCACCAGGACCTGCGGCTCGACAAGGCCAAGATCATGGGCGAGCTGCGCGTGCTGCAGCGGTACAAGGAGACCGCGGAGGGCATGATCAGCAAGGAAGTCGCGACGCGCAAGTGAGTTTGGCGGTCTGTGCCAGTTCTTACTCTTCGATATTGGCTCATTCTCTAACCGAGTTTGGTTTTGTCTTGCCCGTTCGCTTAGGATTGAGCACAAGGAGAAAGTGTCGGCGACGACCAAGCTTGAGCAGTACATGAAGAAGTACGAGCGGGTACAATAGATATTTGTATTGACTTGTGTGCAGTCGGAACAGCTGATAGCTTACGACGTTGCTCATGTTGATGCTACGCTCAGGAATGCGAGCGCACGCAGACGCTGGAGCGCGAAAACGCGTTCCTCGTCGACCAGGTCTCCAGCATGAAGGGCGAAACGGAGGTATGTGTGGATTGATTCACACAAGCTCAAGCTACGAAATAGGTTGCTCACTGCTCTGTCTTTCTTGTTTGGCAATAGAAACGCCTCGATTTGCTCCGCGAGCTCGAAGAACCCCAGAAGCGCAACACGCACAACAAGGAGAAGATCCGAGAGTGAGCTCCCGCTTCCGGGACTCCGAGCCCAGGAGGACTTCCTGGTTCAAAGTAAGCTCACACAACCACTGTTACTGTACTTGTGATGCTTTGCTATCCTAATAGAACGGAAATCGTGGGCATCGAGCACGAGAACGCGGTCCTGGAGCTCAAGGAGAAAGTCCAGAAGCTCAAGCGCAAGGCGGACGCGTCGGAGGATGCGCTCAGCGACAAGAGCGAAGAGTGCAAGAATCTGGCAATTCGGCTCGCAGTGAGCAACTGACGAGCTCATTCTGTATGAGTGATGTGCTTTGGCTGGGTGTGACTCACATCAGAGGTGTGAATTCGGATACAGGCTGTGGAATCGGCGTGGGAAGCTGCTCGCGGCCAGAACAAGCTCGCGCTGCACGAGCTCAAGAAGAAGTGAGTCCCGGTGGCACTATGGTCACTACAATCTCCCGGTTCTAGCAGTGCTGTAAACTTTGTACTCTGTAGGGAATCGTTGACGAAGGAGCTAGAAGTGGTCAAGACCGAGTACAAGGTGAGGAGGTCGCAGTCATCCAGCATCCTACACTTGCATCACGAGAGTGCTCACACATTTGCTCCATGATCGTTGGTCTCTAGCACACCAACTACCGCATCCACGCGCTCGATGTCGAAGTGGAGTCGGCGCAATCCAAGCTCCGCCAGAAAGACCGCACCGTCGATGTAAGTTCTTTTCACTACTTCTTGAGCTGGCACAACCTACCCTGAGTCTCAGCATTATCCCCTCCTCCATTCGAACGAGTAGGACCTTCGCGACACGAACGCGCAGCTGAAGAAAGAGATGTCCAAACTGACCGACAAGATCCAGAACCTCTCGTCCAGCCTCTCGGTCATGCAGGAGCTGCTCGCGGAGAAGGACAAGGAGATCGACCGCAAAGACGAGATGATCCGCTGCAAGAAGACCGAAGTCAAGGTAGGTTGGGCAAGATGTCCTATATTAGGTATTGCTATTTGGCGTTAGTAACTGAGACCTCTGATGGATTTTGGCAACTTTGTCTATCTACCTCCAGTGCCTGTCGAAGATCGACGACTCGTCCAAGGACCGCATCGAGGAGCTCGTGCGCCAGGTCGCGGATCTGCAGCAGCAGCTGCTCGAGACCCTGAACAAAGTCAAGAAGGACGAAGTGTGGCGAGAAAAACAGCGCGCCAAGTACGTTGAGGAGACTGGCTGGTTACTTGTGTACTTGCGTGGGGTTTAGGTTTATAACACCGTTCTGTGACTGTGACTGACTGCATCGCGCAGGGACCGATCGGAGATCATGAAGGACATGGAGGTGATGCACAAGCCTCGTCGCTGCAAGAACTGCACGTTGACCAGGAGCATCATGGCGGTGGACTGTTAAGAATTTGAGTTGTGTGACGCTTCAAGATTGAAAGTCGGGCAGTGCTGTCGTACAAGTTTTCCTAATATAGGCGCTGATGCATCTTGAAGCAAAGCATCACGCAGGCTTGCGCCGTGGACGATCAGCGCGTTCTCGTCCAGCAGCTCGTCGTCCTCGTCCAACCAGTGCGTTGCGAGCACGGCAGCAACCCCATTCGCAGCAGCAGCGCTTTCAGCCGACAGCAAGCACTCGCCAGCCTCTTCACGCGCGAGCGACGCCAAACATCAGCAGTCTTCGCAGGAGGAAGAAGAGCACAAGGCCGACGCCAAAACCTCCATCGAGGACGAGATGAAAGAATACGCGCGCTCCGAGATGCTGCAGCAGGTGGACTCGGGCCAGTTCCAGTCCGAGATGGAGCTCGAGGCCGCGTTCCTCTACGACTGGAGCCGGCTGCGCATCGAGGACCTGGAGAAGGACCCGAAGGAGCGCGAGGCTCTCCAGGAGGTGCTGCTCGCGCACTTTGCGCCACTCAACGCCGCGTACTTGCACTACGCTGTGGGGAGCGGCGAGATGGCGTTCGGCATGAACGGCGAGGAGCTGGCGGTGGCACAGACGCTCAAGCACGAGAGTTTCGCGTCGCTCTTCGATCGCGGGACCTTGTCGCGCGTGGGCTTTCTGCACGCTCTGCTGCGTCTGACCCTGCTTCAGAGTGGAAATGGCGGCGCAAAGGACAACAGCTCGGGCGGCTTCAGGGACGCGGTCGAGAGGATTCTGCGCGAGAACGTCGCGCCGGCGGTCACGCGCCTCACCAGCGGGCCATTCCGAGACCACTCGCACCACGACGTACGTGGCTTGTTGCATCTCTCTATATGTATACTGCTCGTGCCTGGACTAACGTTATTGCCGCTAATGATCACATTCTTACTTGGTTTGCTGTGTGGATGGCTTGACTAGAAAATGGTGGCGATCTTCCAGGAAGCCAAGCCGAAGCTGCTCAAGCTCTACGCCAAGTACGCCTCGCAGGAGAAACCAGCGTCAGCGTCATCCTCATCGTCCGATAGAAAGCTCGAAAAGGAGGCTGCAACCTCAGCCGCCGCCACCACCACCACGTGGCCGCAGCTGCTCTCGGCCCCGGCGCTCAAGGCGCTGCTCTACGACGGCGGCATGTTCTGCGCCGGGGACGCGAAGCACCACGACGAGCTCTTCGCCAACGCGGTCGACCAGAGCTTCAGCGGCATGAGGGACTCGAAGCTGCCCGAGGACCAGACGCTCGTGTTCGCCGAGTTCCTCGAAGTGGTCGCGCGCGTGGCGCTCGCCATGCTGGGCGACGAGCACGACCTGCCGCCCAAGGACGCCATCAAGATCGCGCTCGACGCGCTGCGCTGCCTCCCGCTCAAGCCTGTCGCGATATCGACGAGCTCCAGCAGAGGCAAGTTAGTGAGTGAGTAAGGTTTGGTTACTACAAGGCTGGCCACTACGACATTGTCATCTACCAATTTCATTGGGACATTGTTGATAACCAACCATCTTACTGCATACCACTGAGGAAAAATGCTACTGACTACTATAACCTTACTAATATTTTCTTCTTCTCCTACCACCAACCAACCTTGTCGTGCTCCCTTCATCTTCTTTATAACGACGCCTTGAGGATCTCGTACCAGGACTTGTGCGTCTCGATCGAGTCCACCGCGAGCTTGAGCTTCGCGCCGGTGGCGAACGTCACAACGATGCCGCAGCTCAGGTCCCGCGAGGCGCCGACGTCCACCACGCGGCCGATCTGCTGCAGCTGGTGGTCCACCTCGCTCGCAAAGCCCATCTTGTTGCCGTCCACGACGTAGAACTGGCGCAGCTTCATGCCGTTGTCCTTGACGTTCGTGAGCCAGCCGCCAAACACGGGCGACAGCCCCTTGCGCTTCCGACTCGCCAGGTACCGCTTCGCGTTGAAATTGTCGCCGCCCTGACGCGTCGCGTTCATGATCAGCGTGCGCCACCGCTTGGCGCTGTCGTACGAGTCCGCGTACACTTTCCAGACGCGGCCGCTCTTGAGGCGGATCTGCAGCCCGTTCTGCTTGCCCGACCAGTCTTCGATCGATTGGACCTTGTCGCAGAGCACGACGCTCGAGTTCGCGTCCTTGGAGAAGCTCACCTCCGAGCCGTGCAGCGTGAAGTAGAAGCGCTTCCAGGACTTGAAGAGCCCCGCCTGCTTGTGCATCCACCCGGCGTGGTTCGCGCGCGCCGTCTGCACGTACGTCGACTTGACCGAGGACGCCATGGTGTGCGGCGTGCGGTCGTTCGCGAGCGCGGCGGAGGACATCACCGCGTACCAGAGCATGCGCTCGTCGTACGTATCTGCGTACACGAGCACCGAGGTTCCCGAGTCCATCTGGATCGCGATGCCATTTGGATGCACGTCTGCGAACGACACCGACCTGATGTACCCCGAGTTGTGGCCGTCGATGCTCGACGCGTCCTCGGTCGCCTTGCACTCAATGTACCCGTCGATGCGCACCACAAAGTAGTGGCGGCGCCAGCCAGTTGCGCGCGGCTCTTGCTTGAACAGGTACCCTTCGTGCTGCTCGGACGCCGTCACAGTGTATGACGTCTTGGAGTGGCCGCTCAGGTTCTGGAGCTTGTCGAGCGACTTCTGGAACGCGCGCATCCAGTTCTCGTACTCGGTGGCGTTCTCACAGTGCACGAGGAGCTGCTTGCCCGACGAGAGCATGAGCTTCATGCCGTGCGCCATGCCACTCCACTGCTGCGCTGCCAGCACAGTGTCAAACCCCTTGGGGGAGTGACCCGGTCCCTTGCTGTACTTGAACTCGAGGCCCGAGAGCACCGCGTACTGCTTCTTCCAGGTCTTGAACATGCTGCCCTGAATGTACAGCCAGCCGCTGTACGGCACCACCGCCACGGTCGTCGCACGGCGCGTCTCAAAGCAGGACGCGCGTTGTTGACCTGCGTCATTTGGCGGCGCCGCCGGGGCGGTCGCGTATTGCGCGGGCGAGCGCGGGTTCGTGAAGCCCGGCGCGCTCACGCGGCGTTCGCCCATGCCTGCTTGGTCGCTGTAGCCGCGCGCTCGACTCTTCACTTTCGCGCCGGCGCCGACAAACGCCGCGTAGTTGCCCGTGGCGATCGGCAGCCCGTAGACCGCGTCCGCGGCCTCGTCCTCGTCCGTGTTGTTGCTGCTGCCAGCGTGTTTGATAGGGAACCGCGGTTTTGCTGCTGGCTGGCTTGCTGGCTGTTTGGCGGGTCGCGCTGTGACTGCGGTGGGGAAATCTTCCGAGCTGTTGCCCACGAGCGCCTGGTAGTTGCGCGTGTCAATCGCGAGTCCCCTGACAGTCTTGTCGATCCCCTGCACGTCATCGCCAGTGTCATCGTCGCCTTCGTGCGCTGTCTCGCCTAGAATCGCCGGCTCGTCCTGGTTGCTGCTGTTGTAGTTGTGGGGGTTGCTGTTCCCAAGCAGAACCGAGAAGCGCGGCGGCGGGCCCGTCGGCTGCGAGGGCCGCCTTCGCAGCTCGCTGCTGTCGCTCTTCTTGCTGCTGCTGTTGTGGCTCCTGTTGTTGTTGTTGCCGCTCTTGCCGCAAGCTGCTGCGGCGGACGACTGTCCTGCTGGCTGGGCGGGGAGCGCCACCGCCGGCGCGGCCTGCTTGAGCATCTCCTGGTAGTCGCGCGTGTCCATGGCAACGCCCATGGCGATGTCGTCGTCGTCGTGCTCCTCCACCGCGCCGTCGTAGCCCTTGACGGGACTCGTCTGCTCGTAGAACGCCTGGTACGCGTTCTTCTGCTGCGGGTGTGCCTGCGCCTGCGAGTGCTTCCTGTGCGTCACCATACTGGATGCGCCACGTACTCGCTGTCTATCTGTCGGTCGTAGTGATACAAGCGCGTAATGAGGATTTACACACACACACACACACACACACACGCGCGCGCGCTTGGCTTAGCTCTTCTTGTGCTTGGCCTTCTCTTGAGCTTTCTTGGAAATGGCGATCGCCCAGTTTGCCACTTTGGCCTTTTGGAATCGGTAATTTATTTCGAGGAAAAACAGCTGGGAATGAAGCCTCTGGGCTCAGAGGAGCCTGTTTAAACAGATAACCTTCTGTTTTCTATACAATGTTCAGGTAACAATGAGAATATTTGCCCTCAATATTTAATCTTTGGGTGAAAAATGATGCGCACATAAAGAGGGTCTAAACCAGTTTGCTGCCGGTAATTTACAAAAGGAAAATCGAAAGACCTAACGACACCGTTGGACTCTTTGAAACGCTCCGCTCCATTTAAAAACCGTGGATTTATGGGTGCTACACACTCTATTACTTTTATTTGAAGCTGCAGGGTTCTCTCAAGTGGCGCGATTGCTGATTCAGCTGCTCACGAGCACGTGCGTCCGTCCTAAATATTTCAAGAACAGGCAGCGAAATGGCCCAGTCGCAGGAAAATCGCCATGGCTGGCAACTGGCCGTTGACTTGATAGACTGACATCAGTCCTGATGATCCGTTCAGCTCGATTGATTTTGTGATGGGCAGTTGATTGGTCCTCCCTCTCTTTGACTTGAACAAAGTATGAAGGAATGTATACGCTCTGTGATTGGCTGGAAACATCTTGATTCCGAATTTACAGATTACTCACGGTTATTGAGTCAGGCACCAAACATCAGCAAAAAAAGAAGGCGGTGGGTACATTTTGGAGACCCCAGAGCCAATGGGTTCACAGCAAAAAATATATAACGAGTACATTATACACATTCCGTACTATATAAACACTTTACTGCTGTGTACTTCTAGTTCTTTGCATTCGGCGTAATCAGACATGACGCGACGCCTCGATAATCGGACATGCATGGTGTCTTCAACTTGAATCCACT
>JAADVK010001012.1:0-12854 GCA_023334975.1 Globisporangium sylvaticum | reverse complement strand
TCGACATGGACCACATCAAGCTGCACTACTACGCGTCCCACACGCCCCTCAACACGTTCGGCATCGTGCCGGCGGGTCCAACGTACGACTACGACGCCCCGCACGACCGCGCGCGCTTCACCAGTTCGAAAGTGCCGATTTTCGAGTAAGTCACTGCACTCCAAGTTGTCGAGCACTGCTGGTCGCTAGTTGCGTAGTCTAGCAGAGATGGAAGAGATATGGATATCGACTTTTGTAGAGAAAAAAACATTCGCATGAACAAGCATGGATTTGGCAACTTGGCTGGAACATCACAGCTACGGCTAGCATCGATGTTCGAATCAAGACGATGCAAGTTCGAGATCCACCTCGCCAAACAGGAGCTCGGAATGGAGCCCATACCCTTGTAATGAGCACGCATCTCTTTCAAAGCGCACACGAGCACGTCCTGGAGGTTGCCTGCGAGGGAACTGACCTGTTTTTTGGTCACGAAACTGGTCAGGAACTGTGCGGACGAATGAGTTGCCCACAACGGAGCCCTCCAGGTAGCCAAAGCCACAGCTACCGCACTGCTGAGCGAATCCTTTGCTTTGAGCCCAGCCCAGCCCAGTCACAGGCTGGATACAGACCTTCTAGGCTACGCTGTCCGACCACCAATCTTGAAGGTGAAAGAAGCAACTTTGTGATCGCAGTCGGTTCATTTTTGAACCGACAGTCATCATTTTGACGTTTAGTATACTCTACCGTATAGTATGCGACACGTTTCGGAATGATTACGCGTATCCTAAAATATGGGATCAGTAGCCAAAATTCCACAATGTGATTGGCTGAAAGTACATGTGGTACTCCCAAACGATTGTGCCGCAAGCAAGCTGATCCATTTGGTGATCACCATTTGCGTTCGCACAGTCAGCCCATCAAACTCAATCAGCAAAAGCGAGCGGAGGAACCAAAGCGCTCAGATCATCACGCCGCCATGCTCGACCAGCAACAGCAGCAGCTCTGCGCAGCCGAACCAATCGACGTCGCGCGGCTGCTCGCGGAGACCGATGAGCTGCTCGGCGCGATCGACCCGACGGTGTTTCTTTCCTTTGCTGCCCCGTCGAGTGAAGGGCCACTACCCGATCTCACGCCGGAAGCCTTCCCGAGAGCTGAGACCTCCAGTTGTAGCAGCCCCTGTAGCAATGGCGGTGAAAGCGGAAGTGACGCCTATGCACAGACACACTTCACGACGAATGAGGCACCTCCAGCCACTGCTGCTGCTGCTGCTGCTGCAAATGCTGTCGTGGGACGGAAGCGAGCGGTGGGGCGGCCCGTCACCAAACCCGGCGCGGGACGCAATCTGTCGCGCGAGCGGATGCAACGCGAGCTCGCAGACTTGCGCGGTCAAGTGGCGTCGCTCACCGAGGAGCTCGCGGTGGAGCAGGGCAAATCACGACGCGACAATGCGGTCGTGCTGGCGCTCGTGGGGAAACGCACCGCCAAGAGGCAAAAGGAGCTGCGCGAGAGAGCTGAGTCCGAGAACAAACGTCTGAAGGTGCAGATCAACAACCAGCACGCGCTTGCTGTGGAGATGCGGCGAACGCTCCTCACCTGGCAGCAAGCGACGATTCAGTGCCCCGCTGATCCCCGCAGCGGCATTGTTCCGTACACTAGCGTGCGCTTGAGTCCGGGGGACGCTGCGCTCTTTCCCCTGCTTCTTTCGGAGCTCGATGCTGCGTACGCCAGAATGCACAGTGTGTTCCAGGTCGCTGTCCTCGATCGAATGGAGACTGCACCATTTTCAAGCGCGAAACAACGGAAGCGGAAAATGCACGAAAACGGGAGTCTGCGCAGCTTCCTCGAGTTCGTCAGCGTGGGGGTCTCCCCGTTTTCGTACGAGGCCAGCAAGAAAGTCACTTGGGCCTGTGTCAAGCAGCACCACCTCAACCGACTCAATTGCATTCGCTATAACCTCCCAGGAAACCAAGATGCGGAGACCTTCGCTGTGAAATACCACGCCAAGCAGACTCGAGGCGGACGGGATGAGTCGTTCGACAGTCTCTTTGCGATCAGGCGGTACGAGACCAGCGCCACGGACTGCTGGGTCTGGCGCGGGATCTCCACGAGCGAGCAGTACTCGAAAGATGTCTGCGTAGACGAGACGGGATGGCTGGAGATGTCCGAGTTGGCTGTTCCTGGCGCATCCGTCTCTGGCACAGTGCTGACTTCGTGCGTCCAGTACGAGACCAAGCACATGATCGCACCCCGCAAGTCCGCCACGCGGCCCGACGCATCGGTGGTCACGTCCATGGTGCTGAGCTCCTACGAGGACGACTTGGTTGAGATAAACGACATGCTGGAGAACATGATTCTCGCATCAGAGACGAGAACCAAATCTGCGTCGTGTAGGACGGAGTAGTACAGTAGACCAGTACTGAAGTAGTACACTGTAGTCTAAGTTTCAATCGGCACAATAGCCTCAGTAGTAAATCTCGATTACATGCTTCCTAACTTGGTAAATCCTGCCCAAGTTGCTCTAAGCGCAGCCCGCTTGATGGGTTCTAGCGCGGCCCTACCGAACAAAATAACTCTCCTCCTAGTTTGTCTTGTTCCTCGGGTTCTCTTGGATCAGCAGATTCTCCATCATCTCATTCGTCTCGTCGAAGACATCGCGGTAGCAGCTCATCACGTGGCTCGCTATGACATCGGCCTCTGCTTTGATCACTGTGGTGAGCTCCGTGAAGCTTTTTGGCTCCAAGTGGACGCATAATCTGGTCAGACTACCGGTCTTGCTGCTGGTACTACTGATTCTCTGCGACGCCAGGTTCTCTGACGTGAACCAGCCCGTCTCCTGCAGGTACGCGTCGGGGGACTGCTCGTCGCTCTTGAAGATGCTGCGGCAGACGCAGACAATCTCGTCCTCAAACGTGTACATCTTGAGCGCCATGAGCAGGTGCAAGTAGATGTCACCACCACCGTCGCAGACCCGCTTCACGCGGTGCTTCTGAGTCGTGACGTCTTCAAACCCCCCAGTCGCCATTGTACACCACGCAGTCAGGGGACTGGCATTGCTTCTCGCCGCAGATCTTCACCGTGGGGCTCATCAGGTCGAACGCGACTGGTGAGACCTCCACTTTGACCAACTCGAGGTACGACCGAAGCGTCCCAGTACTTGATGTGATTGTCTTAGACGTGGCGCGAGCGAACGACTCCGTGATACCAGGCTGGTCGATGTCTGCGTCTTGGAATGCTTCGTCGATCTTCAGGTACGTTGCATCCAGCTCCGATACGAGCATTTCGAACAGTAAAATATCTCCAGGCTCAAGGTGGACATTCTTGTGAGGCATGAGTGTGCTGGTTGGAGGTCCTAGAGGGGACCGGTCGTTGAGGGTGTGGAGCGGCGGCTTGCTGCCAGTTGTACAGCATGCCCTCCATGCCCACGACGAGCTCTTTCTGAAGCTCCACCAAGCTCTTGAGGCGCTTGTTCTCCTTTTCAGTGCGCTCACAGGCAGCCAGCTGACGCTTCGTGATGCGCTCCCAGATTGACGACGACGCTTTCTTCTCGTACTCGCTCTGCAACTGGGTTTCCAGACTCAGGACCTGACTGCGTAGATGTGCGATCTCGTTCTGCATGCGCTCGCGGGACGGGTTGCGCACAGCCCCAGGTCGGTGGCCGCACCTGCGGTCATGCTTGATGACGGGATTGGGCAGGTTGGAGCTCTCTGCCACACTCGAGTCGTTGTCGCTGCTGTCAATAGCGCTGCTGTTAGTACTGGAGACGCAATGAGCAGCGATCGTTGGTGCTTCACCCCTGTCCGTCGAATCCAAGAGCAACTCCACGGAGTCCAAGGGGTCGATGCCGCTCAGGAACTCTTGGATGTCCTCAGGCATCGCGAGAGAGTCCTCCACAAAGAGCTCCTGGGGCGTCGTTTCGAGCGCGCTGGGGGCCACAGCGTCGTCCAGTGGCGGCGCGAGCGAGGGATCCGCCGTCATTCGTAATGCTTCGGAGTGCTGTTTGCCTGTAACTGTGAAAGTGAGGGGAGTTGCGAGAGGAAAAGATCGGTACATTATCGTTGCAGATTGTGCTCTTTCAGGAGTGTTGGCGTATGACACATCTACAATACAAGTAATGTTGTGTGCGAGTCGCACGTTGTGGACTTCCCTCTCTGGAGCCACAACAAAAAACTTTTGGCAACCGTCCCGATGTTTGTTTGCTGATTGAGCCCACTTCAGTCACCCTTCGAAGGCTTTGATTTGCAGAAACTGGTGGTACAGGTTACCACATTGTTAATGATGCTGGTCCCTGCGAATGGCTGTCTCACGCTGGACAGCGAGCGTCAAGCATCAGGGAAGTGTTTCCAAAGTGTTCGGCGACAACAAATACTGGAGATCAGACAACCGAAATGAGAGGCTACTATCGAAATATTAGAAGACTGATCACCCACTATTCGGTGAAATCCGTTGTCACGTTGTATGAAGTCGTTCGAACTTGAACTTCGAAACGATTGGTCCATCAATCTGTGACTCGATGGTCCAATTCCTGAATGGGGAGTGGATGCCTACAGCCGACATCTCGCAACCATGGACTGCTATGACTCGCCCGATGTCTGCAGCATCCGGTCCTCGATCATGTCGTTCATCTTTTGGAAATCGGCTTGGAAATTGTTCACGACGAGGTTCATCAGCCGGTCTTTTTCGATCGTCTCTTGGATATTCACGGGCGGTAACGCCTGCTGTCGCTTCGGCTCTAAGTGCAAACAGGTGAGCGTCATTGTGCCGCCAGAGTACGGGCAGTCGGGGATCGCCGCCATGTCCTGCATCACGATCCAGCCGGTCTCCTCTGTGAACGCGTCCGAGAGCTCTCCATCGCCATCGTCCAGTCTCGTGATGCTTCGCCACACGTAGGTCGTCCGGTCTTTCTCAACGTAGCGCCTTGTCACCGTGAGCATCTCGAGCGCCGCCTCTCTGTCATCATGGACTGTGGTCACGCGCATCTTCATGGCCCCTGTGCGCTCGGGCATCTGCACGCCCTCGTAGTAGAGTTTGTTGTGTTGCGAGTGCGGCCCCCACATGCACTCCCAGGTCACGTGCGTCAACATACCGAGTTCATACGGCTCGACCTCCACGACGCTCATCTCCAGATACGGCACGACTTGTCCAGTGCTCAGCTGGCGGGTCTTTGTGGTAGAGTTCGAGGAGATGTCCAGCTTGCCGCGCAGGAGCCCCGCGTCTTGGAACACTTGGCTCAGACGCATGTACTCGACGTCCAGGTCTGCTGCGAGAACGTCAAAGAGCGCCGGGTCGTTCTCGTTAAAGCGCACGGTGGTGTACGCGACGCCAGCGTACGGGTTCAGACTCGTCATCTTCTGCCACCGGTGCCACGCGTGCTGCAGCTGCGTCACGAACACGCGCTGGCTCTCGACCATCCGCTTCAGGCGCCTGTTCTCGTCCTCGCTCTTGTCGCGCGCGCGGTGCTGACGCTTGGCGATGCGCTCCCACGTCGGCAGCAGCAGCAGCTTGTTGCGCTCCAGCTCTTCTCTGTGCGCGCGTGCGACTGTGAGCTCCGTCTCGAGTTCGCCAGCCTGCTGTCTGAGCGTCGCGAGCTCGACCATCAGTCGCTCTCTTGACGGGTTTCGCGCCGCGTCGGGTTTCCACGAGCGTCTCCCGCGGCGCTGAGCGGGTTTCTTCTCGGCGGGAGCGGCCGACGGGATCGTGATCTTGTGTAAAGTGGTTGCAGACCCGCTGCTGTGTGTCGTGGAAGGCGGTGGGGTGCTCGAGGAAAACGAAGAGCTCATGTCGAACGCCGCGGGCTCGAGGCAGTTGAGTAGCTCCTCGGTCTCCGCGAGCAGCAGCGCCTCGTTCACGTCGTCGTGAGGGTCGTCGCTGGGCGGTGGTGCGCAGCGCATGGACTCCATGTACATCGGCGAGGACATGTGGTGGTGCAGCATTGGGGCGTGTCCTGCGAGAGCCAAATATTTCGCGTTCTGGGTGAGCCAAGCGACCACACGTGTGCTGTCATTTCCAGAACAAAATCGTCAAAGCGGAATCTGACTTTTAGGAATCAGGCAGAGAAGTCCGGTAGAATCAGAACTGTCTTTGTCAATTTCTGATTGGATAAAAGTAGTATCTGAGTCGGAACACATAATCTGATTCTCATTGGCATGATTGCCAAGACACGCTCATTACTGCATTCTCTCGCTCTCACCATCCGCTGCCGCCAACGAGAATGGCCGACGCGCCGCTGCTTCGCGACACCCGTCCCACGCCACCGGCGCAGGGCTCAGCGGTGAACCTAGACGGTAAGCGAACGTACCAGGAGCAGCTCATGTCATCGCCACCAGTGGCAACGCCACAGCACCCAGTCCAGTGTGACGTCGACAGCTTCGACATCGACGAAGCGCAGCTGCTCGCGGAGACCGAGGAGCTCCTGGGGAGCTTGGACCCCATCGCGTTCATGGACACGCGTGCGACCACTACGAAGAAAGTTACGAGCGCTGCTGCTTCGCGCCACTCCTCCTCAAGCTGCAGCAGCAGCACTGTCGACAGCAGTGGCGACGACTCGTGCGTTTCGTCGCAGAGCCCTACACAGCCCCATCCCGTCAGCAAGTGTGGTCGCAAGCGCACTCTCAAGCCGGGGGCGATGCGCAATCCGTCCCGCGAGCGACTGCAGAACGAGCTCGCGTCGCTTCGACAGCAGGTGCTGGTTCTAGAGAGCGACCTTCAAGATGTACAACAGAGGAACGAACAATCCAACAGCAGTACACAACTGGTGGCGCTGGTGCCGATGTGGGAGCGGGTCGCCAAGCGTCAGCTGGCAGCATGTGACCGGGCCGTGAGGGACAACAAGCGCCTCAAGAGCATGATCGACCTGCAGAAAGAGCTTGTCGTGAGTATGGAGGAGTCGTTGTACAACTGGCAGCATGGCGCGGCGCTGCCCCCGGTGTTGCCTCCAGATGACTTGACGCCATTCAAGAACGTGCGCCTGGAGCAGGGCGACGATTTGCTGTTTGAACTGCTGGTATCCGAGCTAGACGCGACCTTCATGAGGATCGACGAAGCGTTCCAAGAAGCGGGACTCGACCGAGTAGGCATCGAGCCATTCAAGCGCGATACTCCGAAGACCGTCGCGTCCAGTGACGGTGCGCTTCGGTCGCACTTTGAGATGGTCGAAGTGGAGATCTCGCCGTTTGACTATGAAATGATGAATCGCGTGGCAAAGATCTGCGCCAAGAAGCAAAGCCAGTCCCCTGACTGTGCAGTGTACCACCGCCATTGGGGACCTGGGTACGTCATCACAGAGAAACACCGTGTGAAACGAGTCTTCAACGGGGTCGAGATCTTCTTCCACATGCTGCTCGCGCTCAAGGAGTGTGTGCTCGAAGACCAGGTCGTCTACGTGTGGCGCAGCATGTTCAAGAGCGAGGACCACCACCACTTCCCAGACGCGTACGTTCAGGAGAAAGGATGGATGACCTCGACCAATTTGGTGTCACCGAGCAGCAGTGGGAAGGCTTTGGCACTGGGCAGCATCACCAAAGTGTGCATCCACCTCGAGCCCAAACGCTTTGACGCGCCGAGTGCCGTCATCCAAGCTGATGACGACACAATGACGACGCTCGTGCTGAACTCGTACGAAGACGACATGCGGGAGATGAACGACATGATGGAGAGCATGCTGATTCAAGAGACTTCGCAAAGCCGGTCAATACTGGGGGTTCCTGTTTGAAAGTATGTGGTCGTGTGAGCTGTTCATGAAGTGCACAATACAAGTATACAGCAAGTAGACGGTGGTTTTGTGGGGTAGTTTTGAATGCGAAGAGCATGACTATCTTGTAATTCTTGCGTCGTGATATCCCATAGTCGCTGGGTATTCGAGTGATCGAAATCCACTGTACTTGACAACTCATCGAAAAGCTCATCGGTTGAGTAAAAGTGTCCAGGGTACGACTGGCGTGGTGCAACCCAACACTTCTCAATTGAAATTTTATGTGGAAACGATCGCTCACCACTCGCGTACCTCTGTGCACGAATGAAATCGGATGATCGAGGTGATTGTAATAGTCCAGGCAGTTTAAAAGCGCCAAGCTTCCGCAGCCCAAGCAAGGACCCTGGGCATGATGATCAAAACGCGAAATGATTATTAGCCTGGAAGACACTTGGAGAGCTTCCAAACGCAGCATCTCAAAGAGCTCGTAGCCATTTTCCGACCAATTCATCAGCGCGTCAACTACTGTGCCAGTGTGCACCAACAGTGCTTTCCATGCCGATCCCCGACTATCAAATTGCCCGCCACTTTCTTGGACGATGGCAAAGGGACGTACGAGAGCGTAGTGCAGCAGTAGTGTCGGCTGCTGTGAAGTACAAGTAGTACCGGTTGTCGCTTGATGGTGTTCATCAGGAACTGAGAGGGGGTGGATGGACGGGTGAGCCAAGCCATCATGCTGCTCACATGTGAGAAAGAAGACGTGGGATCTGAAAAGGTGTCGGATGTTCACACACATTAAGGGCCGCTGATGGTGATCATGCTGTGGCGATCACTAGTACTTTGACTTTCATGGTGCTTCAAAACCCTCTTTCTTGGTAAACATTGAGCATGTTTACCTCTCAATACCAGCGAATATCCCTTTTATAATCAAAATGATGAGTCTAAATTCATTAAGGATCATTCTCGGACTAAACATATGAGTTTCCCCATCTCCACACAATTTCGGAATGATGGTACTTTGGAAGACCATCATTCTTCGCTCCACAACAGTGCAAACATGCCCACAAAGCTGAACTCCTCCGTCTCTCATTCCCACGAACGAGCAGCTCATCTGGTCACGCGCCAGCATCAACTAGTAAGACAAAGCCGCTTCGTAACCAAGCGCCAGCACTACCACCAACACTTGCAGCCACCATGTCGACCGAGGGGGACCCGTTGACCACGCTCGAGGACGTGATGGCGTTCATCGACGGCTTTGACGCCACGCAGGACCTGGAGAGCAGCGACGATTCGTTGAGCAAGCTCTCGTCGTCTTCCGGATTCTCGAGCGACAACGAGGGTAACAGCTCGTTGTTGGAGCGATCCAGCGAGCTCCTGGGTGTGCTGGGAGCTACGATGTTGACTGCGACGACAGTGGACACTGAGGCATCACCAATGAGACAGCGGAGAAATCGCCACAGCAGTGCATCATCGACTGACAGCAGATCACCGCGTGTTGTCCTCGCTGCAGCGACGGATGCAAAGCTGCTCGCAAAGAAGACGCACAAAACCAACGTGTATCGCGAGAAAATGAAGCGGGAGCTGCAGTATCTGCGCGTACGCGCTGCCGAGATGGAGGAGCAGCTTACCGCACTTCGACTGGGCACTCCTGCGCTTTCCTCAACGGAGAAGCAGCTGATCGACTCATCGTGGAAACGGATCGCGGAGAATCAGCTTGCGGCGCTGAAGGAGTCGGAGGCGGAGAACGCGCGATTGAAAGCCGTGCTGTTAGACCACGTGGCGATGTCGAAGACTCTAGAGCAGTCGCTGGGCAAGCGAGTCGATGCGGCCTACATGGCGAATGAAGCGAATGTGAAAAAGGTAAGAGGACGGAGCCTGAGGTCTATAGGAGACGGAGATTTTGAGGCGCTGGCGAGCGGCTTAGATGCGGTGTTTGAGCGACTCGACCAAGTGATGCAGGAGAGTGGGTTGACAGACGCAACCCCAGACGTGACTCTATCGTTTCGGATGAAGACAAGAACGTTGGCGACTGGTGTCGCGACTCCGTACACAGAGCTGACAGAGACTCAAGTGAATCCGTTTGAAGCACGACTTACAGCCAAAGCCTTGTGGAAAGCTGTGCGGAATCTGTATCATCGAAAGCTCGGCAATTCCAGCGCGGGCAACGTCTGGCAAACAGGCAACACGTTCGCCGCAAAGTGCCAGTACACCTTTAAGAACGAATGCGGGCAGGACGTGAATCTGAATAGCAAGATCGTGCTGCGCAAGTACACTGACGAAGAGAACCGCATGGTGCTGGTCTGGCGCGCGAACAGTGAATGCGGCGAGGATCCGGGCGGTGTCTATGCTGACGAGACAGGTTGGTCTGTGGTGCAGCCGATCTCAGGCTCGTTCGGCCACGCAGCCAGCGGGAGCGTCATCCGTACGTTGGTTCACGTGGTACATCGCAATCGAATGACGTCGCTGGTCTTGGATCCGAGGGCGACGCTGCAGCATCCGTCAGTGGGCAAGCTCACCGATCTGGTGATGGCGTCGAACGAAGAAGACATGGCTGGGATCACGAAAGCGATGGAGACCCTGCTGCTTGACGAAGGCGTACATCGGTTGGATAGTGAATAGGTAGTGAGTAATAGTAACGAGTAATGTGCACACAGAGCCATTGGTGGCACAGCTGAGCTGTAACGTAAAGGCGATACCAGGACGTACAGTGCAACGCCATCCATTCATCCCTGGAATGTGTGGTAACGTGTTAACAGCTCCCTCCCTCGTTGTTGAAGTTTACGCGAACTGTACACACTGTCGCTGACTGTGAGGTGAGCAGGACAAGCGAATGATGAGCAAATCGCTTGAGAGGGTGTTGTGCCTCGAACTGGATGTTGACGGTCATGGGCAGCTCCACTTTCGTAATCGCCTTGTCCTCACCGAGTCCACCAAAGAGATTGATCAAGAGCTCAAGAGCGCTGGGATGGCGACTAATAGGCACGGTCTAAGCAGCAGCTCACCACCGCCGCCGTCCGAGGGCCTGCTCGACGACGTGCTCTCGTTCTACCAGACGCTGCCGCCCGTCGCCAGCTTGTCCTCGCCGACCGGCGTCTCTGTTGGTGGCCCGCACGCGAACTCTTCCTTGTGTTGCCCCAGTCAATCAGCTTCCTCTTCGCTCGTGTCGTCGTCGCTCTCGTGCTCGTCAGAGAGCAGCGAGTCAGAGGAAGATCAGCTGCTTGCCGAGTCCGAGCAGCTCCTGCGCATTCTGGATGCTGCGGTCGCCTCTCCGTTATCACGCAGTTCACCACTGCCGGGGAATGAAGGGAATGCCAGAGTGACGCCAGTCGATGGTGTGGCTTCGGTTGCGCTAGTCATCCATGGCGAGCGCACTGATGTTGCTGACACTGAGAGAGGAGATGAGGGAGCAGGCTTGCAGATAACGCGCTCAGCGGCCAAGCCCAACCGACACCGCGGGAAGATGAAGCGCGAGGCCGAGTACCTGAGAAACTGTGTGAGAGAGCTTGAGAGTGAGCTCAAGGCGCTCCACCAGGGGACTGTGACTGAGTCCACTCGCTTGAAGAACAACGCGATCATGAGCGCGGCATGGCAGCGCATTTCCAAGAGTCAGCAAGGGTTGCGCTTGACGTCCGAAGCCGAGAACCGCAACCTCAAGAGAGAGCTGCGACTGCACTTGGAGATGACGAGGGGTATGGCGCAGACCCTTGGCAAGCGGCTGAATTCCTTGTCATCATTGCAGTCGGTAGTCGCTGCGACAAGGAAGTGGAGTCGCGGCTCGAAGGGCGACGCCGAGTTCTTCCAGGACCTCGTGGTCGACCTGGACGTCGCCTTCGGACGACTAGACTGCGTGTTCAAGAACAACGGGCTCGACAAAGTCGCCACGGAGTTGCGGCGTACGGTTCAAACCAGGGCCATTCGCGACTGTGGAGGCGCTGGAGCAGGAACAACTCAGTTTGTGGAGATGTGCAACGCGCAGGTGGCGCCTTTCGCGATGTGGATGACTGCGAATGCATCGTGGGAGTCGACTGCAAAGCAGTTTGTTACGCGCAGGTACGGTCAAGTGGAGTGCGTGTGGCGCAGCAAGGACGTCATCGCCTCCGCGTTCTGCATGCAGGGGCAAGCTCCTCTCAGAGGCCGAGTCGCAGTGAAGAAGTACTTTGACGATGCGCATCGACTCGTGCTCGTCTGGCGCGGTCACACCGAGTGTGCGGGTGGTTTCTCCGAGTACATCGCTGACGAGACTGGCTGGGCAGTCTTCGAGCCTCTCTCTTCCAAGCCTGGGCACGCGAATTCAGGGAGCTTCACGCGGACCTGCGTGCAGTTTGTCCAGCGCCATCAGAGCTCAGTGGCAAGGGCTGAGGGACTCAAAGCCGCGGAGGTCGACAGGTTCACGGATGTGATCCTCAGTTGGCACGAGGAGACCATGACGGAGCTGTCCAAACTCATGGAGAATCTGCTGCTGGACGACGTCACGGGGGCGACAGGAGGTGGCGCGGGGTCTCTTCAACTGATCCAGTGAGCAAGAAAGAATATACGTGAGTGACCTACCACCAGTAGCACCACGGATATACAGCTACCATCGTACTACATAGTAGTAGAAACCTATGGTTATGAAATACAAACCCGAGACGCAATATGATGCGTCGCTCAGTCAGGCGACTGACTCTGCAGCTCGCCAACAGACTTTCGTCGCCCCGGTCGTCACTTGAAAGTCAAACAGTGACACTCCGCTTCGACCAGCTCGAAGGACGACCTGAGGGTCTCCATCATCATGAACGCGATGGTCTTTGGTGCAGAGCGCTGGAATTGTCTGTTGGAGGCCATTGAAGTTCCTAGGTCTGTATCTCAGAAACGCAACTAGCAGGGTAGAGAAGCAAGACACCATTCATTATTCCTTATTATTACTTGTACCGTTACAGCAAGTTCATCGTTGGTAAGCAAACAAACGCCTCTTAAACAACTGGAGTGCCGAGTAGGGTCTCCTCGTTGTCTACACGTTGCGCTGTGAACTCTCTTCGATGAGCATCCGCTCCATCATGTCGTCCATCTCTTGCATGTCGTCTTCGTACGAGACCAGCACCACAGTCGTCATCATGTCGCCTTCAGCTTTGATAGCCTTTGCAGGCGTGTGAAAGCGTTTCGGCTCCAGGTGGACACAGGATTTGGTGACGCACTCAGCCCGCGGTCG
>JAADVK010001011.1:0-12868 GCA_023334975.1 Globisporangium sylvaticum | reverse complement strand
CGCAACGGCGGCAAGAGCAAGCTGCTAGGCACGCTCACGATCTGCTACCTCGTGTTCGCGTTCTCGTGGACGATCATGACCAACATCCTGAGTCTCTCCGCATCCACCAAGTGTCTGCGCATCGCCGGCGGCACTGGCTGCAAAAAGTAAACCATTAGATCACGCTGAATCATACATATATCGCTAATACAATCTCTATCTTGTGGTAGCAATCAACACTGTGGCATCGATGTATCCCGTCCGAAGTCGCAGGAGTGCGAAATATGCATGAGCATGGCAGCCCAAGCCATTTTGAAGGACATTCCCAGCCAGCCTCTTCAACCTCTTGGTAGCTTTCGGCTTCTTCGCCGTGGTTTTTGGTGGCCTCGGCGATGAAGGTGTCGACTGTGCTCACGCCATGGCCAAGGCTTGCTCTGTCGTCGTGCGATCTCAAAATGATAGGAGAACGATGAGATGCAATTTTTGTAAGCAAGCGCGTGTTGAAGATGCTCACGTCTGAGAACAAGCCTGAGACTGAGACTGAGAATCCAGATCTCTCAAACCGCATAGTGTCTTCAAAGTGCATAACCTAGCCAAATACATTTTTCTCAAACTCACACTTTTTAACCCCTCAGTCCCCAATGTCAGAGGATCCGACATATTGAGGTCAGCTTCGACAGTGAAGCTGTTACGTTATAATGGGTACGCTCCCTTTTTCGCCCAGGAGTGCGAGTTGAATGTTGAGCTTTCACGCGTTTATTTGCCTCTTTGTTAGTCCATTTTGAGCCCTCTTTCGCTTTTATCCGTGCAGTAGTTTTTTTCAAATAATGAAAAAATCGACAGTTTCCAAACTGTTTTTGGCGCGCACTTTACTATGAAGGCTTTCATTTATTTGAATTGCATGGCGGTTACGTAAGCCAAAGAGGTTCTTGCTTGCAATACACCTTGTCAACAAGGTTACTCTACCAGACAGGGTTACTAGCGCAAAATTCAGGATACTAACGCAAAACTCCAGATTCTCAGCTAAAAGTTGCAAAGGGTCAAAAAGTGCCTTGCAAGCTCTCTTCAGGGGATTCATGAACTGAAGGCTCTCGAAGCAAGACAAAATTTCTTGTATTGGGAGAATACTCTATCGTCCCGAGCCAGTCCGGGTTGCACAACCTCACACGACTTTAAACCTCGAATGGCTCGGATTCTCTGGACGAAACCACAAGTTGTATAACGTGATAGTCGGAATACGGAAATTGTCGAGTTAGAACCCATCTGAGGAAGAAAAACACCGGATCAGGAACGATGGTGTCAGTCTCAGAAATCGTGCCTCCGTGGGTGTTAATATTTGACGTCTCCGTGACATGACGCAAACATTTTGGATGCGGCGTGGAACCCTGACGTAAGGGTTATGATTTCCTCAAGTTAATATGTATATATGTTACCGTTATGCTTTGCAATGCTGAACAATACAGTGTATTATACGTCTCTGATGTGCAACAAAAATAAATGCTTCGCCAAATGTATTAGAGCTGTTGATAGTTGGCTCGTTATTATGCTATATATGTATTATACGGTGTAAAATTCATATCAGTCGGGTTTGGCTCAGGTTGCCTGGGTTACCCATTGCGTAACCTCAAACGACAAGAAGGAACGAAGAACTTCCGCATTCGCATTCCGCATTCACCAAAAAGGAAACCAAGAGTGCGGAAACTCAAGCAGAGAAGGCAGAAGTCGAAGAAGCGAGATGGTGGAGCTCGAGAACCAGACGAGCGACGACGCGTTCGTCGCGTCCGCTGCATTCGCAGCTGAAGAAGGAGCGTCTCTCCATGCTGCCGCTGTTGCTGATGTCGAAGAGGAGTCGTCGGCAAGCGCGGACGTACTTCAGATTGAAGAAGCCGATGTGACGGCACTTTCTGGTTCTGATTTGGTTGCGGCTGCGGAGGTTGCTGCCGCTGATGGTGATACTGCTGGGGCGGGGGACCTGCTGCGTATCCGCTTGAAGCTGCTGGACGAGCGCGTTGTAGAGGTGGAGGCCGCGCCGGCGATGAGCATTGCGGACTTCCGCGTGAAAGTGGCGCACGCGACCCAGGTGCCTGTCTATCGTCAGCGCCTAATCTATCGAGGTGAGTGAGTGTAATGATGTGTGTGTGTCTGTGTGTGTCTGTGTGTCTGTATGGAATAAACTGCGGTGGCTACGTGGTAGAGAATAGTACTGACTGACACATTGGTTTTATTGGTGTCATCTGTTGTTTAGGCAAATTAATGAAAGACGGATCAGCGCTGTCGACGTACGACATTCAAGATGGCCATACAGTGCATCTTGTCGCGAAGCCTCTACCATCCGCAACATTGTCTGGCTCTGCTGATGCTTCAAGTACAGCTGCTGTTGCTACTTTGTCGGCGCTGGATGCAAACTCGACTTCGAATGGCGATGCCGGTGGCGCACGATCTACAGGGCCGCGGTTTACGTTTGCAAGTCGCAATGACGATGACGATTTTGTTGGCAACGCTGTTCGACGCAATCGCGAATATTTGCGACGCCTGATGAGCAGCGAGGACGATCTTAACCGAGAAGATGCCGAATCCGAGGCATCTCGACGCCGAAACCTGCGTGAGCCAAGCGTGATTCGACAGCAAACGACGACTCGACGACGCGTTCCAGGCCCAGGGGAGCCTACCGGAGCTGCGTGGAACATGGGAGTGCTGCGAGAAGCACTTGGTGAGACAACTGGGAGTGAGAATCGCGCCGGGTCTGCATCAGGGTTCCATGGACTTCGTGAGCTGTTTGGTGATGACGTTCTAGAAGAAGAACCATCGCCCATCGGGGTTGCATCCGACTTGGGAATTGGGCCATCCGTGCTGAATACAAGTGGCAGCAGTGGGAATGGACCACGAGCGAATCTGGACCACATTATCCAGGGCATGCTGACGTTACGCACGGTGCTCTCGACTGTCGCTGTCGAGTCTGAGCCAGAACAAGTCAATGAAAGTGAGCGAAATGAAAACGACGAAGAAGCGGACGTCGAATACTCAGACATGGATGTGTCAAATCAGCCCAGCATCACACCTTCTGCTGATTCTGCTACCCGAAGCCGTCTGCGCCGAGGACCTCGACGCTTCTTCGTTGGACAATGGCTGGATGTCAAGGACACCGTGAACCAATGGTTGGAGTGTACGGTGATGGACATCTCGGAAGATAAAGTGCTCGTCCATTACCACGGGTGGCCGTCTCGGTGGGACGAGTGGATTGATTTCGATTCGAATCGCATTGCGGCGTTCCGAACGCGTACGGTGCACACCGTGAACTCGCAGCACATGTCTCCGATGCCTTTGACGCGGCTACCAAATGCGCCAAGTATTGGGAACCAGGATGTTCGTGAAATGGTTTCGGGGGTCCGTGACTTGATGCGCGAGATTATGCCACATGTCGAGCGACTGGCAGACTTGTGTGAAGATCAAGCCCGGACACGTGACCAGCAGCGTGAAGACGTGTCACTTTTTGGTGATTCGGATACAATTCGAGACGAGACGACGCCGGCTGCAACGACAAGCACCCAAGGGCCGGCATCAAATCACGTAGAAGACATCTCGGAAATGGCTCATCTAATCGCTCCGATTTTTGACCGTTTCGGACGTCTACTGGCCGACTCTGCGCGTACTTTAGAGCCGCTGCTTCGTCCTGAGCTGCAAAGCTACAACCAGCAGCGCCAAGCGCAACAAACGCGTGCTTCGGCGGCCAGAAATCGCACTTCAAGACAGCAGGCATCGGCTCCGAGTGCGCTGGAAAACGAGGATTCCTCGCTGTCAATTCGTGATCTGATTTCAACAACGATGGTCAATCCGAATGAATCCCAGGGCGGTCGGCGCAATATCGATGTGCACATCCACGCGATTGTCGCCCCATCATCTCTGACATCACTTGCGTCGCTCGCTCGAGCTGCTTCCAATGCATCTATCCAACAAGCAGCAAGTGCGACTGCAAGCCGACGTGTGCGAGCTCCATTGACGCCTCCAGCTGGTCCAGCGTTTGAAGAATCGTTCGCATTCGGACTTCCAAATCTTCGCGAGCCCCTCGGCAACAGTGATGGCCGAGCTCTTATCAATGATGAGGCGGATGATGATCACGATCACGACAACGTGGATCACAGCCGAATGCCGTTGTTAGGGTCTTATCGACGTCAGGAACATCGCAGCTCCTCATCAAGTGCTGCAGAAGCCAGAGAAGCCAGAGAAGCCAGACGAAGACGAACTGTGGATCAGAACCTGGAAAACTTCCTGGCAGATGATTTCTTTGGGACTTCTTTTGGCAACGACAATGACGAGCACGACGATGACGCTGCAGCCCCTGCGAATAGCCGGAGTCCCGTCACATCGACGCGCGAAAGCAGATTTGAGTACCAGTCTATCCCTTCGCCTAGCTCTCCACCAGAGGAGACCCGTCGTGAAGACGATTCTAGTGCCGCCCCTTTGCTTGGCGTGATTCCGGAGGTCGCAGAAGCGAATGAGCGAGCGCGGATCCGAGAGTCTGAGAACACCAACACAAGTCACCCAGCTAATCGGAATCCACAAGACAATCGCTCAGAAGAGGAGCGGATGCGTGGAGACTCCTCCGCGTCGTCGTCATCTTCATCGTCTTCGAACGCTTCGAGCTATCCGTCGTTCTTGGAATTTATGCGACGCTCGCTCAGCCGAAACTTTGGGTTCTCGTCCAGCAACCAGACCCAGCAAAGTGATAACGGCGACGACGACATCCCATCTCTCGAGCCACTGAGTTCAGCATTCTCCTCCTCGCCGTCGTCGTCTTCCTCCTCTTCGTTTCCAGCATCGCCATCAGGCGGTGTTGCATCACAGAATCACAGAGATCGTCGACTCAGCAGCAGCACCAGCAGCATTGAAGAGGAGATGGACCAGGTCGACTAGCAAGGATCTTCAAAGGAATGACGGGTTTCTCGCCTCAAGCGCCGTGCTCTTTACTTCGCGATCGCTCGCTGCCCGCAAAGCTGTTAAGCCGCCAATGGTATTTACGTTTCTGTATATCACTGTTCGATGTCCATAGCGAAAATTCACAGTTTTGCTGAATGGGAATGTATTTTCTTGAATTGTTTTGGAAACTAATGGATGCTTTCTACTTCGTTAGCACTTTGGTCTTCGGAGGAACTCAAGGCCGTATCAGTCCCAGGGTCAAGGGAAGTCTCGATGTGGTCGGGTACACGAACCTCACTATCAAGTGAAAATTCTTCAGATTGTTCAGGTGCGACGCTCACAGTCGGTACCTCCACTGTGATCCCAGACTTGGGCTTCCGCGAAACAGGGCGGCACCGCTGGTTCTCGGCCAGTTCCAGCTGAAGCTCGTAATTCTTCTCGCGGAGAAGGAAGATTTCTCTGTGCAGATCCACGAGCACCTGCTCGTGCTGCTGCTTCATCTCGAGCTCGTTCGACTTCATCTCCTTGATCTTGGAGCGCAGGGTCGCCTTGCTCCACTCGACAAAGACCGAGCGCACGAGCCCACGCTGCTGCACGACCATGGCGGTTAGCTGCGCGCCTTTGTTGTTGAGTCGCTCTTCTTTTTTATGCCGCACAAGCAGCTTCCAAGCGTGGAACACACTTCCAAGCGAGCGATAGAGGGACTGTACGATGCGACGAAGCACTACTTGATTGCGCTTGACCCGTAGCGCTCGTCGCTGGGTGTCCTCGCGCAGTTTGAGCGCGTACGGCACTTTGGTGAGGAAGAATGCAAGCGTCCGAGGTGCTGAGGTCGGTCCGTACAACGACGAAGAAGTGTGTCTTGAGTTTCTGGTGCGAGATTTGTTCGCGTGACCGCCGTCGCTGTCGTCGCTGCCATCACGATCACTTCCTGACTCGTTGGAGTCACCATCTCCGGTGGTTGTGGGACCACTCGATCGGTCGTCATCTTTGTCTGACTGCGATTTGCTTGGTCGTCGTCGTCTTCGACTCGCGGTTCCATTTTGAGTATCCTCGTCGATGCCCTCGCTATCAGACGCATTGTCTTCAGATGAGGACCTCTTGTCGTAATCAGCAAACATGGCTCGGAAAATCTCCTGTCGCGCCTGAAAGAGCGTCTTCTTCACGTGTGAGAGCGACGGGGACTGTGTCAATGCGAAGACTGTGCGCTCCACCAGGTGTGTGTACCCTGCGATCCGGAGATGAACGTGGAAGCGCGACGATGGGAGTTGCTGAGCTCCAGGTTTTTCCGTGGGAGCCGAGTATCCAAGCCCGCTCCTTTTTGTTGCCGAGTAGCTCTGCCGCTCGATCTTGTCACAGAAAGCAAGCGCTTCGGGTAACTTGACCTGGATGAACTTTTCCAGCGACTCGTAGACCAAGAATTCCTGTTCGTAGCTTTGCAGCCACGCATCCAGCGCCATTGTTCCGAATTTCGTCGACGGCGCCGCATCCATGGCTCCAGCAGCGCGCAACAGAGCTTCGACAGCTTTCGAATCCGCTTGATCGGTCGAAGCTTCAGGAAGCCAAGCGGGATTCCAAGGCGCATGATCACGCGGTTCTTTGATATTGGCGTCTCCAGCAGCGTTGTTGGCATCGAGTTCTTGCTCCTTCGGCGGTAGTCTCAAGTCGCCTTCAACCCGCGCAGAAAGCGGTGACAGCGGCATTGCGCGAAGTGCTGTCGCTCGCTGCTGTTGCTGGATCTGGTGGAACTTGCGGGGCGAGACGTGACGCGAGCTTTTGCCAGCACTCATGTAAGTCGGTGGCGCTGGCGCTCTCGGCTTTGAGTGAGGAGAACGACTGTCGCCCGCATGTCGCTGCACTGTCGAGCTCTCCTTTGGTATGTTCATCTATCCATTCATTCGTTGACCAAAAGAATATTTTTGCAGGCTTCTGCGCAGAAATGAAGCAAAGAAAACGAGCGCGCGTGGCGAGTCGTCAAGGTCAACGGTTTCAGCTTATTGTGCACAAAGGCCATTGTCCTTCAACAGCCTCCTCAACAAACAACACGAGAACGCTTCCACCCTTTTAAAGTGCATCGTGGCGACAGTCGAAGTGCGAATCCGCATGAAGAAGCCCAAGCCGAAGAATGCGCCAGCTGCATCTACGACACCAGACGAGCTCCCACCATCGTATGACGAAGCGCTCATGATCCCAGATCCAGTGGAAGCAGCGCCAGCAGCACCAGCAGCCAGTTCAGGCGACGAAAGAACTGCTCATGCCTGGCACCAGATACGATCGAGAGCGACGAGCTGACGATTGCATCTCTGCAGTCGGAGCTTTTGCGCTGCGACTCGATAGTGTATCGAAGAAAAAACAGCATCACTGAAGAAGGGGAAGAAGAATGTGCCGAGCCGGCTGAGAATGGCGGCGAGGACGAGCAATCGTACTTGGACGATGAACACGCATCTGACAGCTACGAGGACGAGCATGATGAGCAAGCGGATCAGACGCGCTTGCTGCATGAGCTAGATGGAAGCAGATCTCCAAATGAATCAGCCCAACTTGTGACAAGGATAGCTGACGGAAAGATCGATTTCAGAGCTGGGAGGGCAACTAGCAGCGGATCCGTTGTGACTCCAGAAAGCACTCTTGAGAACGTGAGTAAAGAGAGCGTAGATCGTCATCGACGAGCCATGCCAGATCGGAGACCGTCCAACAACACCACGCAACAAACAGCAGCAGCAGTTGGCGTGTATGATGAGAACACCTACGCGATCATCTCGCGACTGCGCGCAGTGAACAAGAGCCTATCGACGCAACTAGAGAAGCAAACGGAGCTAATCGGCCACCTGCAGGAAGAGAAGAAACAGCATTTCCAGTTGATTCAAACCCTGCGAGCGGATTTGCAGATGCACAAGCAGCCTGTCAAAGGATTTCAGGCGCATGGACGACGGCCGTACACAAGCCAAGCGACGATGCGCTCAGCAACCAATCAGTTCGCCCTTCGCCAACTGGGCTTACGCCGATCCTACCGCAGGTGAAGGATGCATAGAGTTCACCTCGAGGAGGAGCAAGTCATCAGACGAAGCCCATCTTCAGTCCACGAAAAGGCCGATTTCTTCAAAGAGTTGCCGATATCGAAGCGGACACAGGTGAAACTTCATCACGATTGGTCTCGGGCAATCCAAAGCGTCTTCTCCACGTGTTCCGTCGCATCCACAGTCGCCATTCAAACGGCCGCAGGCTTTCAGCCCTCGAAGTGCAGGGGTAGCTAGCAGCAGTACCAACAGCAACAACCTCGGCGGGAATAACCACCACGCAATGCAGCAGCTTTTAGAGAAGTACGCCGCAAAACTGGAAAAAGCCGAACAGGAAAAGAAAGAGACGCAGGTCCGCCATGGTCACCAGCTGGCAGATTATTCCCACGAGCTCTCCCGGTTAGAAAGACAGCTCGACCACGCGCACAAGCTAGCGCAGGAGAAGGAGAACGAGCTGCGGCTGCAGAAAACGCGACAGCTTTACACGCATCACGGTGGAGGCGCGAACGGCAGCAGCAACATAGTCGGGTCCAATCATCATGAGATCCACCCTCGAGGTCTCTTGGCAGATGATTTCTGGAAAGACCTGGCTCCGCCAAACTTCCATGGTTCATCATCTCGCACTGGTAGCACAAGTGGCGGCGGTAGTGCACTCACGACGCACATAGGACTTGCTTTTGAGCAGCTTCTGAGTCACCACATGGTGGCATTCCACGACCATTCTCTGGACGCTAGCACGCGCGACTGGCTCCGCGAGCTTCGAGTGTGTGGCGCGCAGATGCTGCAATTGCTCCAGTCATTCCAAGCCATGAGTTGCACATTCCAGCGGTTAGCGGAGAGCAGCCACTTGTACCAGCTTGCCGACACGTTGTCGAGAGAGAGAGAGTCGCGAGCTGCTGAGTGCTGAACAATCGCTCGTGTTCGTCGTAGACACTGCAGAGCAAGAGTTTTGGTGTCGAGTACCTCGCGCAGCGGATGCAAAAGACATGATCACTGTTCGATCGAAGCTCATGCCATTCGCAACCGCAGGGCATGCGCACCACGCGTCCTCACCACCTTCCCAGCCGATCGGCGACCCGATTCCATTGCCTTCTGCAGCAGCAGCAATCCCAGAAGCACATTTGAGTGCTGGAGGGCTACCAAGTGGACTCGCGTCGATGGTGTACCACACAAAGAACCCGCTGCTTCTTCCAGCTGGGTACATTGTGAAGCATCCCTACTATTCCACGGCGAGCGACAACACGGATCGCATGATCAGTCATCCAAGCGCATCTACTCTGCTGCTGCCGATCCTTCATCGGGGTCACACTGTAGCAGGGATCCAACTTTGCGGGAAGACTACGATCGTCGAAGCGCTCGGATTGTCGATCGCACTGGAGAAATGCGATGCGTTTACACAGGAAGACCAGGCGCTGCTGTTACTGCTACGCCACTTCGCGAGCGGGCTGTTTCCGAAAGTGTCGTACTTCACTGAGGTCGAGAGCAACAAAGTGAACGAAGAGACGCTCATCCAGCTCGCACCGGAGATCTTTACGTGCCTTCGCTTCGAAGAGCTTGGGAAGATCGTGATCCAGAATGCGAAGGGAATCTTAGATGCAGACCGTTGTTCCCTGTTTGTTGCTGACAATGTCGAGCGAACATTGCACAACTGGCAAAGCGATATCAGTGGTGGCACGGTCCAGGTTTACGACAACACGGAGAAGACCGGCATGACGACCCCATTTGGGCACGGAATCGTAGGGCTCGTCGCCGAGACGAGCCAAGTCATCAACACCCCAGATGCTTACGACGATCCGCGGTTCAACTCCTCCTGGGACAAGAAGACAAACTACAGAACCAAAAGCATGCTCGCGGTGCCGATCCTCACGAATACTACCAAACGACAGCCGATTCGACGAGCAAGTCATGTCAACGGCGACAGGTTCGGTGCAAGTGGATCTTTCTCAAACTCGCGTCAAGGCCCAGCGCAGCTACAACAACAGGGCGAGCAGAACAGCGAGCAGGTGTTGTTGGGCGTGGTGCAAGTGATCAGCAAGTCTGGAGGTGCTCCGTTCCGCGCAAAAGACGAGTTTCTGCTCAAGACGATCACGAAATTGATCGCGCTCGCGATCGAGAACTCCCAATTGTTCCAGAAAAACCAGGAGCTGTGCGCGAACCTGGGCAAGCTGATCGCAAATGCGGATCTCGTCGAAGCAGTGGTCAGCCTGGGGACCTCGGCTGAAGACATTATCGGCGTCGAGAGCGCTGCGATCTACGTGTACGACCACCTCGCGCAGGAGTTGGTCACGTTCCACCGCTAGCGGCGCCACAAGATCGTGCTGAAAGAGCAGGTGTACCGCAGCTCACTCTTTGGCGACGCTGTGCGGACCAAGGACCTTGTGATCGTGAACAACATCAGTGAAGTATCGCATTTTAACGCGTACGTCGACAGCATCGCCGGCATCAACGCTCGCAACGTGCTCTTTGCGCCACTGGTGGTTGACGACCCAGACGCGATTGGGCTCGGCGGCGGCACGAAGATCGTCGGTCTCATGCACTTGGTGAACACGAAAGGACGGAAAGTCAGCTTTGAGCGCCACGATCTCTTCCTCTCGATCGTCACGAGCATGTGCTGCAGTGTGATCGCCAGTACCATGGAGAAGCAGGTCATGCTCAAGCAGAAAGACCAGACGAGTCTGTTGTTGGACACGTCCATGTCGTTTTTCAAGGAGATGAGCCCGATCGGCGTGATCAGCGCCGTGTACAACGCGTGCACGAGCATTTTCAACGTGGAGAAGGCGCACTTGTTCCTCTGGGAGCCCGACAAGCGCCACATGTGGACGCCCAAGCTGCTGCCGCATGCAGAGTCGAACACAGTTGGCGGGGGTTCGTCCTTTTCGTCATCGTCGACTGGTTCGGGCAACGCTGGTAGCTCTAATGGGCTGAGTGGAGTGCTGAACCCCGGATCTGGAAGTGGCAGCAGCAACCACATTCCGTCGCTTGGCTCGCAACTTCGTCGCATCTCGGTGCTCACGGACCAGAAACTCAAAGTCCCCGCGACCGAGGGTTTGCTGGAACAGGTGCTTGTGAAAGGAACCGTACTGCTTGTGAAGCACTGGGTGGACGGACCTGACGCCGACAAAGAAGAAGGAGACGAGAGTCAACAGCAGCGCACATTTGGCGCTGGTGCTTTTCGGAAATACACGCTCCGCATCACGGCGTCCGACGAGAAAATCGGGTTCATCAAGCACTCCGTGGTGGCGTGTCCAGTGTGGGACAACTACGGGCTGGAGGTCGTCGGTATCCTCGTGCTCTTGTTCCCTAAAGGTCGCGCGCCGCCACTGACGGAACTGACCAACCTGCCGATCCTCTGTCGTCAAATCTCAGGAGCGCTGAATGTCTGCAGTGACTTGAGTGCCGTCTCAACACGAAGCAAGAAGCTCCAGGGAATGCTCGAGATGTCAATGAAGAAGCCTCCGCTCGCCGTATCGCTCACACTGAGCTCCCGCGGCCATTTGGTTACATTTTCGCAGCCGGTGAACCTAATGACCAGTGGCTTCAATGCGGCGACGCTTGCAACGAGCGTCCACGTATCCACAGCGTTGAACATCGGAGTACGCTCACTGCCAATGGGCGAAGAAGACAACCGCTGGGGGTTCCAGATCTCCGCTGCGGGCGTGCACGAGAGGAACACCGAGCACTACGTCAAGTGGATCGGCAAAGAGCTGGACGATAGTTCATCTTCCCTACAGCTCTTCGACAAGCTGCGCACGGATCTGCAGAGCGTGTACGTCCGGAAAGAGACCATGACTGGCGAGATCAATCGGAAGGCGAGTGCTGCTGATGCACACAGTGGACACGCCGGTGGTGGGGACGCTGTTGAGAGTGCTGCTGCTGGGCCAAGTGAGACTCTGAAAGCGTCGAATCTGCACCATTCTCTCCCAAAAAGCGTAATTTTCGAGATCCGGAAGCTGTTGTGGGAGTTTGTGGACAATTCGTGGAAAGTGGACGTCAGGCGAGCGTGCCAGATGTTCGACGCCGTGGACCCGAGTCGCCGACGCTGCATTTCGCGGAAGCACCTGGAGCAGGTGCTCTCCGCTGGCGGACGCAGCGTGCGGTTGGACCAGATGGACTGGGACTTGCTGCACACTTTGTTCGCAGACCCAAACACGGATTTGGTCAATGTGGAACGCATGTTCGAGTCGCTGGCCCCACAGATCCACGTGGTGCCGCACTTCGCGTACGAGATCGTGCCGATCCTGGACCCGATCACGCAGACAGTCGTGAACGTCCACATCATCCTCACGGCCGCGATGTGAGTTGCTTCTACCACATCGCAAATCGCCACCATTTTGAAAATACAATTTTACAAGGGGTTTCTTGACCTCTTTATGTGGTCAAACGCCAGGGTTTTCTTACCGGTTAATACAATGGTTCATTTTGACAGGCACAAATCATCAAAAACTCAAACAAGATCCTGATGATTCGCATATTGCCAATTCCGCATTCTCAAACAACGAAGCGGTTCACAGGTGGTGCGAGTCGAATAGGCACCCTCTCCAATGGCATAACTGCTCCAAGTTTCCCTTTCTCAAAACTGGCTTGACCGCCAAAAGGCACAAATCACTCTCCACATGCACTCATATCCATCTGCATTCTTCAATCAGCATCGCCTCCAGCACACGCACGCCCAAATGCCTCCGCCCGCGCCGCCTCCCGTGCTGACGAGCGTCGCGCTGTTCTTCCGCCATGCGCATCCGCAGCTGCAAGCGCTTGAACACGTCGTCCAGGCCGTGCACGCGTTTCTGGACCCGTCGCCGCGCTTCTCCTCCGTGTCGAGCGCTGTGAAGCTCGGGTCTGTGGACCTCTTGCGCCGCGTCGCCTTTCACGAAGAAGCGCGCTGGCGTGCGACGCGTGAGGTCGGCGTATCTGCGCTGCGCATCGAGAGCTACAAGATGCGGCAGTGCGAAGACGCGATG
>JAADVK010001010.1:0-12874 GCA_023334975.1 Globisporangium sylvaticum | reverse complement strand
CGAGTCAGTGCGTGGGGTCCAATATGATCATCAAAGTTATTAGGATTGTCTACGTTGGAAAACCAAGTAGAAATGAGTGCACTATAGAAAAGATCCTGTAAAAGCACGGTCATGGTCTAACCCAGTCGAAACATGCGTCATGGTATAGGTCAGATGGCGGCCACACGAGCGCTTGAGCCATTAGTCAGCCACATCTTTTTTCGTCCCAACATGTATTGACCGTGCGTCGCGAAATGTTGGTGAAGCTTCCCTGCTCTATGACGCTGAGACGCCCTCACTGAAGCTCCTCTACATGCATCCGCCAGGCTGGACGGACGTACAAACGCACATCTATGGGAAACGGAGGAAGCCCTTGCGACGCAGGTAGTAGTAGTACGCGCCGCCGCAGAACGCGCCGCTCAGGTGCGCAAAGTGGCCGATGCCGTCGCGGCGGTCGGTCGCCCACGAGTACGCGTCCTTGAAGATGAACATCGAGCCGGCGACCCACGCTGGCAGCGGGATGATGCCGAAGATCAGCAGCGTCGAGTGCGGGAACATCAGGATGCTCATCGCCGTGATGCTGTTCACCGCGCCGCTCGCGCCAAGGTTCAATGAGAAGCGGTCCGAGTACTGCTGCTCGTACACTGCTGCCCACGACGAGAGCACGCCGCTGCCCAGGTACAGCGCCAGGAACCGCTTGTGGCCGAGCACGTCGCACATCTGACGACCGAAGAAGAAGAGCCCGATCATGTTCGCGAGCAAGTGGCCGACGTCGGCGTGGCTGAACACCGACGTGAGCAGCGTGTGGTACTGGCCGCGCGCGAGATGCAGCGCCGACGTCGTGAAGTGGTTCATCATGCGGCGCTTCTTGCGCTGCGAGTGCGCGGTGAGCCACATCATCGTCACCAACACGTTGACCGAGATGAGTCCCAGCACCACTGCTTCGCCCGAAATCTCCTTCGATCGACGCCGCGTCGAGTGGATCAGCTGCTTGCGGTACGACGCCTGATGATGACGCGCATTCGCATTGACGATCAGATTGTTGCTCCGACGCACGAGCGAGCTCACGTGAGGCTGGAACGCGATCTTCATGCGCATCGACGAAAAAAGCATCGCGCTTGGGAGTGACGACGGTGCAGTCACACCCGCACCGGAGCGTCGAGCCACCAGCATCGCCACCGCTCTTCCTCCTCGACCGGAGATCATGGAGCTGCTCGTCATGAGCGTCCGCGCACTCACTCCTGGGAAGACTGCGCTTGGGAATGGAAACGCGATCTTCGCTTTCGCTGGAGCTGACGCTGCGGGAGACCACGCGAGTCTGGAAAAGCGCGCAGATGCGCCACCGACGCCGCTGGCAGAGGAGAGAGGCGCGGAGAGCGTCGCTGCCGCCATCTTGGTCGCAGCGGCGCCGGCACTCGCGCCGCGCAGCATCGTCAGCATCCTGCGGTCCTCGTCGCTCCTCTAATTCTCTCTCTTCTTGAAGAAGAACGTCGACGTCGGAGTTCCTGGATCCGATGCCCTGAAATAGTGGGTGACTTGGCATGAAATTACGTGTACCACTTCCTTTTGGTGTTGGGTCCTAAAGTGGATTTGGTACACTAATGTAGGTTTGATTATTTCGAAGAGCGCTGATGCACTGAATCGGCCACTCTCTCTCTCTCTCTCGTGCCGACAGATCGATCGGTTGCCTGTGGGATTCCGCCCAATTGCCCAAATGCGAAATTCCGTCGCAACAGCTGGTGCGGTGGCGAGTTGTCAGCTTCACGCAAATGGAGGGACACTCTGGAGCCAAAGCTCGTCAATCCAGACTGCCAGCTGTTCATCTCACTCGAAAGAGAGTTCAGGCAGCTTTGCTTTTACCTAATGTGGGTGTATTAACGATGAATGTGCTCTATGTCAGGATTTTTGTCGTGCTATTTTGAAGGTTTGTACTGAAAGTATATTGATTTAGTCAATCTCCTCTTCCTGGCAATTTCTTTTAATAACACCCTCTTATTTTCGAAATACAGTTGGAAGAGGCGCGGCGGAAAGAGAGTCAGAGCATTTGGAAAAAGCAATTGACAGCGTGAGCTCTCATCAGAAAATCGCAGAGATAGAGATGGATGATCGCAACAGAGCCAATTAATACAGCCAGGCGCCAGACGAGGAGGAGCAGCGCCGCCGTGCATCCACAAGCCATGGACGGGGCTGCACTTGCTGCTCCTTAATTCCTGCTGGCGGCGGCGCAGAGCCCACTCTCTGCATGGACCTCCGTTCCACACTGGTCATCTATGGTCACCCAGCCAACATGGCCAAGCTGGAACTGTCCTCGCTTCTGCATTCCTTCCTCTCGTGCTCGACTCGCGCTATTCCGCAAAACTTCCGGTAGAAGCGACAACGACAACAGCGAGAAGCCGCTTTGTCATCCCCACTATCGCAACAGGAAGAAGCATGATGGCCGCCTCGATACGCGCGTTCGTGGCGCTCAGCGTCGCGTGCGTGCTGCAGCAGACGCAGGCGCACTCGTGGATCGACTGCCTGGACACGAGCCGCTCCAAGCTCTACGACCGCTCGGCCGAGTACATCTTTGGCGGCGCCAAGGGCAACGGCTTCTGCGACGGCTATGGCGCGGGCTTCCCCGGCCGCGGCGTCGCTGACATCGGCCAGATGTACACGTACAAGATGCTCAAGGACCAGGTCGACAGCGGCGCGCCGATCTGCCAAGCCGTGGACGCGAACACGTACACGGGCTGGCGCAAGCGCCTGAAAGCGAAAGCCGGCGTGCCGATCTACTACTCGTACCTGCCGAACGGCCACATCGTGAAGGACAAGATGGGCCGCGGCACCAAGCACGGCGTGTACTGGACCGGCAGCACCGGCTCGAAGCTGCAGACGACCAAGGACATGACGAGCGACAAGCTCGTGGACGGTAAGGTGCAGGACTACGACGACGGCAACTGCGGCGAGTCTGTCGACTCGAGCGGTAACCCTGGTGGTCGCGCGGGAGACGGCAAGCCGTGCATCGGCTCGTTCACGATCCCAGCCGGCACCCAGCCGGGCATCTACCACTTTGTCTGGTACTGGAAGTTCTACCTGGAAGACGGCTCGTACGTCGACAAGGAGCGCGCGCGCGGATACTTTGGCGCGTCGTACACGACGTGCTTTGAGGTCGAGGTGGAGGCTGGCGGCGCCAGTGGCAGCGGCAACACCCCAGCGGTCTCGCCAGCGCCAGCGGCGACGACGCAGACGCCAACTGTCACCCCAGCGAAGCAAACGCCAGCTCCGACCACGAAGGCGCCACAAACCCCAGCGCCGACCACTAAGGCGCCACAAACCCCAGCTCCAGTGGCCAAGGCGACACAAACCCCACCTCCGACCACAAAGGCGCCAGCGACGACGGCGCCTGCGAAGGCTGCTACCACAATCGACTTTTCAGGGTACACCTCGGAACAGCTCAACGGGAAAGCGACCGGGAAGGTGACCGCGGCCAACAACAACAGCAGCGACAGCGACGACGATGGCGACGATGATGAAGAGGAAGAGACCACGACGACGGCAGAGCCCGAGATCCGAGCCATCGACACGTACTGCACATAACCACCCAACCGTGTGCGAGCGAAGTGCTGCATGGTCCCCATTTCTACTTCATCCCCATTTTCTTTGAGTTTGAGTACGCGATGCTATTTGTTTTTGCCAGTAGGCAAGTAAGTAAGGTAGGCTGAGAGAGAGAGAGAGAGAGAGAGAGAGAGAGCTCCGAGTCCATAGGTTGCGTTGGATGTCACTGAAAAAGAAGAGTATACGTCTTGGGCTCTCTCCATTTTGACGAACTTTGACCCGCTCGCCTAATGTAAAAGAGCGTGCTGCTTGGCTCGCTTTTATAGCTTTGAAAGACAATACAAATCGACATTCCTATAAGCAATTGATAAATTCATTCAAGCAGTCAATAGTCGTTCTCTAGACGCACGACAGGCTTTCCAGGCAGCACGCGAAAGAGCGTGTTGTGCAGCGAGAGCCACTTGGCGTCCTCACTCTCACACTTGCGCACCAGGTGCGTGTCGTTCGAAGGGTTGTACGACACGATCACGAACTCGGTCTCTTCCTCGAGATCCACGTCGTTGCGCTTGATCACGGACGCCAGCGGGCGGCCGTAGTGGCGGTTCTCGAAGAGCATGAGGCGGCAGCCGCGCACGAGCTCGTGGCCCCAGCACACGTGCTGACTCGCGCTGTAGTAGCGAACACTCTGTTTAGTCGCCCGCTCTCGGTTATGCGAGGTTTCATCATCGTCATCTTCACTATTGTGGTCGTCACCACCAAACGTGTACACGCCCTTGCCCTCCATCTCGTCGCGCATGAAGTTGCCCGTCCAGGAGTCCCCGTTCTCCCAGTAGTACGTGCCCTGACCGTGCATGAAGCCGTCCATCCACTCGCCGATGTACCGCGGCACGCGCTTGATGACGCCGATCGACTCGGTCACGAACTGCTTCTTCCGCGGCACCCAGAGCATGCCGTGGCCGTGCGGGACCAGCACGTTGCTCGCGCGCACGCCGTCTCCGTCGTACTTCGAGCCGTCGTCGAACCGCTTCACGATCTGGCGCTGCCTCCAGGCTTCGTGTGCTTCTTGCTCTTCCTCTTCGCGCTTGCGAAGCTCGATGCTCGCGAGTTTGCCCTGCACTTTTTGCTTTCGCTGCTGCAGATAAGCTCGCTTTGCGGACTGGAACGCGGCGCGCTCGTCAGCGAACCTTCGCTCCAACAGCTCCCATCCGACCAAGCCAATATGACCACTGCCGCTTCCATCTTCACCTTCATCTCGGGGACGATGCTGCTCGATCTCAAAGAGCGCGCCGGTCTCTTGCCCCAACGCCATGAGCAGCGCACCAGCGGCGGCTTCAACGCTGATCTTCTGGTGCGGCAAAGCGCCAGCGCTTGCTGTGCTGCGCGCGCGGTCGATCAACACCTGCTTGTAAGGGAACTCGGGCCACCGCAGTTCCGAGTCTTCACGCGCGTGGAGCGCTCGCAGAGGATCGAACGGGAACTCGAGCTTGCCCAGCGGGTCCAGCGGCGACTGGTATATGGCGCTCCCAGTATGTTACTGCTCTCTTTATCTATGGACTGGCACACGGAGCTCTGAAGGTACAAGCTCTAATTGTGCATCAAATGCTCACCATTGTGGAAGAATGAGTGGTCTAAAAGTGTAGCCATCTGTGCCGAACAATGTACCCATTTCGGTTTCGTGAGCGGCTCTTCTATGTTTGGTTGTCAATCACGCAAAAAATACATTCACTCTGTTCACGGAGACTGCAGCTTTCATGGCAGAAGTATATTGTCCGGCGTCACCTTCCTTGAGGCTGGAAATCACACAGTATGATGGAGTCACCAGAGCCAGAAGAAGCAACGAATGCGACCCTGAGGCTCAGCAGAAGTCTCAGTAGCCCTGCGCCGCATCTGGATCTGCTCGACTTTGACCAGGAGGACCAGGAGCAGAAGGCGCGAAGCGAAGACCCGCAGCATCAAGACGAAGACGAGGAGACCGGTAGCTTCTACACCAAGCAGCACGAAGAGCAGGAGATCTGCGTCGCAGGTGCCGCAGCGACGAAAATGCCAAGGTAAGTTTGGCTCAGCGAAGGCCGGGGCATTGTTGAAAGCATAAGGTATTCAGTGGACAACTGAGTTTATGCTCATAGCCTTGCTTTGGTTTGCCGAACTGTAGGAAAGGATCCAAGGCCCATACTGCGTCGCTGCCGTCCAGCAGCAGAAGACCTAGCTCAATCGCCAAGAAAAGGCCGAACTTTGCTGGGCAAAAGACCGATCGAAGGCGCTCAACCTGTAGCAACAACAATGACGAAGACGCAGCGATCAAGAAGCAGTGGGAGGTAAGGCTCAAGAGCGAAAGCATCTAGACTGTGAACCAGTTATCCCATGAAACGACGATAGAATCTCTCAGCTGATGATGCTATGCTACAGTCTGAGGTGGAGCGACTCCGTGAGGACGCCGCGCGGTGGAAACGCGAGCTGGAGCACGTCCGAGACGAGAAAACCGAGATCGAAGAGGCTTTCCGCCGCCTCGACCGAGAGATCGGGAGCGGCTACAACCTCACCGAGAGGAAGGAGAAAGAGCTCAAAATCGCTGAGCTCGTGGCCAAGAACCAAAAGGTACGTGCGGTGCTTCATTTTATAACTGTGAAGTATATTGCTCGTCCACTAATCAAAGAGAATGCTATTTGTCGTTGTATGGCTCAGATAGCTCAGTTACTGGAGAAGGAGCTCAACGTCCAGGGCGAGCTCCGCGCGTCGAATGCTCAGCTGCTCTCACAGAAGCAGAGCCAAAAAGAGCAACTCGACTTGCTCAACAGCGTTCTCTCGACTCTCGAACTGAAGCACTCGTCGCTGAGTGACGTGCACGCGACTCTAAAAACCAATTTCGACGCTGCCCAACTTACGATCGAGAAGCTCCAGGAAAGCGTGAACGAGATGCAGACGCGGTTCCTCCACTCGGGCAATCAGCAGAAGCGATTCCAAGAGTACGAACACAAGATCCAGGTCTGGGAGCGCAAATACCTCGACATGGAGCGCAAGTTCATGGATCGCGACCAAAAAGTGCATGTGCTCACGCAGGAGATCGAGAGTCTGCTGGAAAACAGAGCGAATCTTGAAAGAGAGGTCGGCAGCGCACACGACCAGGTGATCCGGATGAACGCGATGATGAAGACCCTAGAGGCAAAGATCGAAGCGAGCCTGCAGAGCGAGCAGGCTCGAGGCAACATAGAAAAGGTGGGTGTCAGAGGGTATTGGAGGTGTAAACGTGTCTACGGTGGCTTTCATTGATACAACGTATGTGTGTGAACGATCACAGCTGCACGAGCGCATCCGCATGCTCGAAGGTGAGCTGTTCCAGAAAAGCCGCGCGTACGCAGACCTGAGCCAGAACTTCGGCGAGTTTCGCAGCGGCGCCACTGGGAGGAGACCTTTCTCAAGAGCTATCAGTGGGAAAAGCAGCTTCAGCACGCAGACTGGAGCACCACGGCTAAAAGCAATGGCAAGTCGAGTTTCAGCTCTCACAGAGAAGCTTCAGCTTGCGGAAGACCTGAGGTGATGCAATGGGTTTTGCGCGTCAGATGTCGATCTGTCTTGCCATACGTGGATTTTCTAACAGTGGATTTGGGTGTCTTCGTATGACGTACATTAGAGAACGGAAAACGCGGAGTCTGGACGTGATGATGCAGGCGTTTCCCTATTTGTTGCAGCAACTGGACGCCCTTCAAGACAAGTTCCTGGCTGCGGCCGAGTCCAATGAGATCCTGAAAAGTGCCCTCGAGCAAATGCAACAGCAAACTCCATTGGAGAGCGACTTGGAAGGTGACACAAGAGGCTGCAGCTCCATTGCAGGACGGTGTCCACCACCAGCGCATATGCTCTCTTCGGAGATGTACTTGCGGCTCGCTCGCGAAAAGTATCTCCTCCCTACCAGATCGATTTGCTCACTGGGTACACTGGCGCGATGGCGTTCACGGACCACCCATCCCACAATGCGGCGGATACGACTGCAATCGCGCAGCACAAAGTAAAAACAACCCCACCCTTCCGTGTCGCAAGCATGGCGAAGAGAGCAGATAGCAATCAAAGTGAAGATGGCGGTGGTGGCAGTGGCGACAAAGAAGACTCGGTCCTCCTCGCGATCGTCGCGGACGCAAATGATGCGAACGGCGCGTCGTACCTGAACCGAAGCAAGATCAACGCGTTCCTCCAGTTCATCCAGGGGAAAGCCGCGAAGAAGAAGTTCAAAGAGATCGTTTTCACCAAGCTCGCCGAGTTCATCACCAAGCTGCGCGAGATCAAGTCGCAGTTTGCGGCAGAGTCAACCGCTCAGCGCGCTACGATCCAGATGCTGCAGCGAGAGGTGGACGAGCTCAAGCACAAGCTAAAGGGCTCATCAGCGTCAGGCACTCGCGAGGGTTTGGATGCTGGTGCAAATAGCAAAAACTCGGTGGCATCACCCTCACGACGGAAGCTGCTGATGAAGCTGATCGACTTGTACGTGGAGAAGCAGCAGCAGCAGCACCGTCAGTCGACGTTCTTAACGCAAACCACTTCGAGCAACGTGCTGATCAGCAACGCGCTCACGCTCAAGCCGTGCGAGCGAGACACGTTTGACATCTCAGACTGCAGCATTGAAGATGATGATCTCAGCGAAGTGCTTCTGAAAATTCAAGTCAGTGGTGTGAATTTCCGCGAAATCCGCCTCGACGCGAACGCTTTGAGCGATTCTGGAGCCCAGCATCTTGCAAACTTCTTTGAGAAACGCCCATCGGGTATCAAAGTTGTGAGTGTCGATGGGAATTCGGCGATCACGTATCATGGGATCGAAGCCTTGAAGCGAGGGTTGCTTCGAAATCCCTCGATTCACCGCATCGAAGTGGATCCGTCGGGTCAGGTGGTCGATGCGCTGGCAGCCCAAGACGAATACGAGATTCTTGGCAGACCGACCGTTGTGCTGCGCGTGTTCCTCCCAAAGTCGAGCCACGAAAGCGCGAAGCTCCGTCCAACCCACGCTTCTGAGGAAGACGTTGATCGCATGATGGACCGGATACACCAGATGGGATTCTCGGACCTGTTTGCGAGGAAAACCAAGCCTCCAGCTGCATTCTCGATCTACTCTGCAGCAGCCGGTGAGGGCCGCAAGAAACGAGGGACTTCAAGTCAAAGCCACCCCGACATCAGCGCCAACCTCATCTTCTGCTGCATCTCGACGCCAGGCAGCAGTGCGGACACAGCAAGAACAAAAGTTCCATCGCCTCGAGGCTGCGATCAAGAGAGCGACCACCAGCACCAGTGCCGCAACGCCGTCTCACTCCCGAACTCGTAGCACGACCTCGCAATCTCGTTCCACAGCCAGTTCAAGACAGCCATCAGTGCGAAGTAGCGCTGGTGTATCGCTGACGCAAAGCTTCGCTGGAATCCCTCTTCGATCCCCAACGTTCAGTTCCAGTCGCGCCATCTACGGGAACACGCATCTCGCAACGGTTAGAGGGCTCAAGCGATAGCCCCGCAGCGCCATCGTACAGTTAATACCAAGTTCAACTTCACGTCAACTGCTGCAGAGTTGGTGGAGCATTTGCAGCCATTCATTTTAACTTCTGAAAGTTAGGTGCTTTTTGTATCTCGAAAGGATCCGATGACTAACTTACCCTACGGTACAGTCATCTACAGTACTGCAACCTGATTCACTCCCTCACTTTACGTTTTGTGCCACTTTATGTTCGGTAGTGACTGTTTGAGCGTCCTATTTTCATGTAGACCACATTAAAAACGGTCAACCAGAGAGACTCTTTTTTCCAATGCGCGCTTTCCGTTCTTTCCCTGCCATCCCGCCATTAGCCAACTCGCCCGCCGACCCGCAAGCGCAGGAGCAGCAGCAGCAAGAAGAAGACGAAGGGCGACCGTGTGCTGGCGCTTGCGTGTGTGGAAGGCAGGATCACGCACTCTCACTCGCACGCACACGCACACGCACACACGCGCGCTCGCAGCGTATCTAGCAGTAGTAGTAAGACTGTAGCAGACCGTACCGTACAGGACTGACCGACCGCACAGAGAGGCGAGTAACGTTAGCCGACTCGTCATCTTCCCATCCGTCTCTTGGCGTGAGCAGCTTTCACGCTTATTCCCGATTTGGAATGGTGCGTGCCAGTGTTTAGATGTCTCTTGCAGATGATCGATCCTAGCGATGTGGTTCATAGTGTGGTGGTGGCGTGTGATGGATGTGCTAACTCTATGCGCGGGTGTAGAGGCGACTACTAACAATCTGATCGTGGGTGATGTCTGCGTGCATTTTGTGAACAGGCGCGCATGCAAACTACGCCGCGGTACCCACTCGGCACGCGCGTGTCCAAGTACTTTCCTGGGTACAAAGAGCCCTTTGCCGGCGTTGTCGATGATTACTCGACATTCTCGCACTTTTACCACATCACCTATGAAGACGGCGACAGCGAGGAGATGACAGAAGCAGACTTGCATGTGCACGTCATCCACATGCCGACTGCGCCGGCCGTGCGCGCACCCGAGCCTGCACAAAGCAAGAAGACGCTGATTCTGAGTTTGAACGACAAGGCACCCGGAGTGAGCACCAGTAGCACGAGTGGAGCGTCCAGCCCAACTTCCAGGAACTCCCAGCACCCGCAGCGACCAAGAGTAACAAGCCCGAGCAACCGGTCTTCTGGTTTCGGAGAACTGTCAGGCGCCACACCGGAAGAGATGAACAAGCTTATCGGACTTGGCATCTCCAAGCTCTTTGTCGACGACGCGGGTCGAGAGAGCATTGTCAACGGCACGGTGTCGTCGTATTTCATTGCGACAAGGAAATACCGCGTGCTGTTCTTTAATGGGAGCTGCGAGGATCTCTCGTACCAGGATGTCATTGAGAGCATCCCGCTGCCCTCACCAAGTGAAGAGGAGAGCAAAAAGAGAAAGCTCGCAGATGGCGCTGCAGCATCGGCACCATCAGCGTCGCCTAAGAAGCCAAAGACTTACGAAGGCAGCAGCAATGGGGGCAGTGCAGCAGAGCCGTCAGCGAAAAAGAGCAAAGGCAACAAAGATAGGAAAAGTGACCCGGGGAACCTGGGCGAGCTGTCGCCGCCTTTCGACTCCACACAGGGTCTTATAAAGACGTATGCGCACAACATCACTCGCAGCGTCCTGTATGTAGTAGTCAGCACCAGCTCGGATGCGTCATCTGATGGCAAAAAAGAGGTGCAGCTGGACATCTTGGCGAACGGAGATCTGAAAGTAGGCACTTGCTTTAAATCACCGCTACTATACGTAAGGGGGAGGGGTGTCCTTGTGATCAACGTACTAACCATCTTTTGTTTTGCTGTCCTGCCCGTGTGTGTATGCGTGTGTGATGCAGCCGAAGAAAGCGCTGAAGCAGTTCGTTGAGGAAGGAGGGCTGGCTACATTGCAAGGGCTGTTATCGCTGTGGACGGAATCCAAAGAAACGGAGACCGGCTTGCTTGTCATCCTGAAGGTTCGTGGCCCTGTATCAAGTTGTTGCAGCGAACATCGAAGACCAAATCACTGATGTAAGCTAATACTGGGATGACGCTGTTTACAATGACAGATCCTTGCGGTGCTGCCTGGAGTCACCACAGAGGCTGTTGTGTCAAGCAAGATCGGGAAAATGGTGAACAAGATCTGGAAACAAGGCATTTCGTGGGGCTTCGACGACTCGATTTCCGAATTGGCGAGCTGGATCATCAAGAAATGGAAGAGCGAGTTGTTATCAAAAGACGACAAGCAGTCTTCTTCAAAGGAGTCCTTGAAGCTGTCGAACGGCGATAAACCAGCGCAGAAGGAGAAGCGAGCAGAGAAGAGCGAGCCCAAGTCTCAAAAGGAGGTCAGCTCGCAGTCGAAGAACGCGCGCAACAATGGTTCTGAGACAGCGCAGAAGAAGCGATCCAACTCTGTCAATCATTTGCGGGACCTCATGGGTACGACGTTGTTGAGCTCTTCCTCCGGCTTTGATTTGGGAAAGCGGAGTCATCACTCATGTGTGCCGTTTGATCATTTATATTCTCAGATTCGCGAGGTGGAAGGTCGCGCGACGTGTTGGGAAGTGCGCTTGGTAGCACGTCCAAGCGGCTGGGACCGGCGTACGCTCACCGCGCACGGCGTTCGACTGTCGTTCTTGACTCTGTGGTGCGACGAGTTACTGAGAACGAGAAAATTGCGGAAGCGACCATTGCAGAGAAGGCAATCGCTGAGGAGGAAGAAATTGAGCGCAATTCCCGCATCCGATTCGCTGAGCCGACCGTGTTGGAGTTTTTGAAAGATGTCGAAGTCTCCAAGCTCCTGGCAGTGTGGGGTCCGATGGGGAAGAAAGCGGTGCCTGTTGTAAAACCATCGTCATCGTCATCAAGGCCACTGAAGTCTATTCTTCGTGTCAGGCTGGAGCGCGTGCAGCACGTTTATTCGGAGCCAGACTCTTTGGTTGCGCCTCCGGTTGTGCAAACCGTCTCCGTTCCCGGCCGCCATCTTGATCTCAGCGGCTCGCGAGTAAGTTTCAATGGAGAACCGAAGCTGCCGACGGCGTTGCATCCGAGCCAGAAGTCGCCACCACCTCCAGAGGACGACAGCGAGGTGTCAGACAAGTTGTTTATGAAGGTGCGAGAGCAGACGAACCGATCACCCCCACCAGATTTCGAGATCCGTTCGTCTCTTGATGAAGGAAGTGTTCTCTCGTCCCCACGGGATGCAGGAGAGACTGGAGAGATTGAAGATGATGTCGAAGAGCGAGAAGACGGAGTGGTTGTAGGCGAGAAGCAGCACCAGCCCGTGCCGTTGCCGCCAACGGTGGTGGAGGAGCCAGTTCAGCTGCCTTTGTCGGCAAGGATGGAACAGGAGGCTGCTATTGTTGTTGAGTAAGTGTCGGTTCGTTCCTACCGTAGTGATGCTACTTCTCATCAAGTAGCAACACACTAATTTAATTGCGTCGCCATGTATCTACCTCGTTTTCTGTCGTTTGATCTGCTGAGGTTTCATTAGTCGTTCTTTGAGATCCGCGGGGTGTGTTCACCTCAAGATAAACAGCATTGCATTCACAACTTCGCCATCGTACATGTTTCTTTATGAGCTGTTACTGAGGTGGTGCACGAAAAAGACATGGGTCATCGCTCATACTTGCATCACGTGCTTGCTCTGAAGGTGAATGGGTGAAAAGATACCAAAGCACTGGAACTACTGCTACAGTTCTCGCACATTTACTTACACCTTCTTCAGGATGATGTTCAGCTGGTTGTAGAGCGACTCTTCCTTCTTCTTGTCGATCGAGTCCTGCAACTTCTGCAAAAAGGTCAGCAGCTTCGTCTTCTGGGCTTCATCGAAGCGGTCCAAGTGGTCGAACGACTGCAAGATCGGGTACGCCGCCATT
>JAADVK010001009.1:0-12892 GCA_023334975.1 Globisporangium sylvaticum | reverse complement strand
GACGAAGAACGAGGAAGCGCGCTCGCTGGCGAAGCGATTAGAGAGAGAGAGAGGAGAGAGAGAGAGAGAGAGAGAGAGCACCTCCATCCACATACCCACATACAAGACGCTTGGTACTCGCGCCACACCCCCACACACACACGCAAGAGCCATGAGCGAGACCACGACGACCGCAGACGGCGAGCAGCAGATCCCCACACCCGTCGTCGCCGCGCCAGATGGAGACGACCGCCATGTGGTCGCGGAAGCGGATACTACGAGTAGTTCACCCACGCCGCTAGATATGGCGATTGTGGCGGAGACAAGCAGTGATGGTGCTGCCGTTACTACAACAGAAGAAGAAACGATTGTGGTGGAAACAGAGCAAGCTACAATGATTGAGCCGATTGCAGTCACGGTCTCCAGTGAGAGCGAAGTCGCCATTGATGGTGAGGATGCGGATATGGTGATGATCACGGAGGCGGCGACGCCCTCGTCCACGTCGTTCGAGACGCTCGAGTCCCCGTCGGCGATGCCGGAGAAGCTGCCTGTGCACGCAGCTGACGTTCAAGGCAACATCGTCGCAGAAGCCTCAGCTGAAGAAGCTAACAGTGACGACATCATTGAGCAAGTGAATGGGGAAGCGGCGGCTGCTGCTGCTGCTGTTGCTGCCGAGAAGAAGGACGAAGAGACGAAAGCCGAGGGAGAAGGAGGAGAAGAAGAAGCGAAGAAGAATGACGAGCAAGAGGCGAAAGAAACGACGCCAGCAGAAGGTGCCGAAAAGAAACCAAAGCACACGAATGTGGACGAAGCCACGGCGAAAGTGCTGGAGTCGTAAGTTGAAACCACTGTGGTCTTTTGCACTGTTTGTGGATTGAGGGAGGTTCTAACGTTCCAGCGTGTGCCATACGTTGCAATTGTAGGATCGAGTACGAGTCTGCAACCATCAGAGACGACGGCGAAGTGCTGGTGCTACCGAAGGGATGGTCGACGCGTGAGAGTAAGACCCACGGGGGTAAGACGTATTATGTGTCGCCGTATGGACACACGCAATGGCTGCGACCGCCACTCCGCACTGGGATCATGTACAAGTGGGTGCACGAAATCGAAGTGGCGTTCGATTATGGCCGACTCGGTCTCAATTTGAAGCAGATCGCGGGCGAGCCAGGCGCTGAGTTCTCGGATCTCCAAGTACACATTGCGGAGGTTTACAAGGTACGTTTTTGACGAAAGGCGAATGATTTTGGCTTGAATGATGCACGCATGCCGATATGAAGCTAACCAACTCATATGTATGTGTTTTGCTGCTAGCTTCCGAATGGAGAGCCAAGTCCTGCCGAGATTTACAACTGGGGTGTCAAGCCGGAGAAGTATGTTGCGTTATTGATATGTCATGGAGAGTTGTGTTGTTTAGATACTAACCATGCGTTTCATTGTGTGTGCAGGCGATTGATTGTTGGGATGCGAATGACCGCGATGAACGGAGAACCGCTGACGGGGTTCACGTACAGCGAAGTGCTCGAAAAGCTGAGCAGAGTTGCTCGTCCAGTTCGCATCAAGTTTGCGGACATCTCGAAGGGAATTGTGGTACGTTTGGCGTGGGATACTAAAACATTTGTGTGACGTTGTGTGCAACATGCTAATCTGTATGAAATGCGAATGTCCAATAGGGTCGAGTTCAAGAAGAAGTCCCTCGAGAAGAAACCGAGGAAGAAAAAGAAAATCGAGTCGCGCGCTCGGTGCAAAGCTCGTTGCGTCTCGAGTACTTCCGGATGCTTGTCGCGTACGAGCTGCATCAGCAAGTGTGGAAGCTTTCGCGACAACGAATGGAGAAGAAAGAGATCGAGTTGGCGAAGAAATTCGAAATCGTGTCGTCCCAGGTCGACGCGATGAGCGAGTACGCGGTTTTGCTTGAGAAAGAGCGTGAAAACCTGATTCAAGAGACAAGCACGCTGGAAGAGAGCATTGAGCAGTTGAAACTTCAAGAGGAAGGACAAGTCGAATCCCCAGAGGTTACCAAGACCACGGAGTTGAGCGCGCGTAACGTGGAGCTTGATAAGGAAATCGCCGAACTCATCGTGGAGAATGAAGAGCTGCGTCAAGCGAGAGTTGTTCTTGAAGAATCACTGGACGCGGTGCAGCTGGAGCTGGATCAGTTTGTGGACATTGACAACGACGACGGCGTGTACGAGATCGACGTATTTTCGTCAGCGTTTCTGGGCTCGTACATCCAGAGAGGCTCGATCGACAAGAAGGCTGACAACGCGAGGGAGCTGCTGCTCGCGAAGATCAAGCACAAATGCGACCAACTTGAGGACGACTTAGAGAAAGAGGAAGAACGCGCGCAATACGTGGAATCGGAGATTTCTCAGTTCAAGAAGCAGATGCAGTCGGTTGCGATTGCATCCAAGCGCGAGGACGACTTTATCAGTGGCGAGAAACCTCCGCAGTTCATTTTCCTGGAGAACCGAATCGAGTATCTGAGGAAGACTTTGGTGAGTGCTGCCCATGTTGTCCCGCTAGTGGTGGTTGATTAATTGTTCTAACTCGCTTTGCGTATCTGTTTGCAGCGTGAGACAGTTGCGGCTATTGCAAAAGCCTCGAATGACGGTGATCACGCCGCTGCGGACAACCTCTCGATTCGCCGTGCTGCTCTGAAGGACGATTTGAAGAACTCGCTTGATGAGTTTCAGCGAATGGAGAAAGAGCTCAACTCTCAATCCGAAAGCGAACGACGATCGTCGCTTGTGCGTCCAAGTATCGCGGAGCCTGAGGATCCGCACGCTAGCATGAACATTGATCAGATTATGGAAGAGCGCGCCGCAAACGCCGCTCGCCTGCAGAAGAAATTGACCAAGTTGCGGGTCGAGTTGGTACGTTCATGCGTTGCAGTATATTCCTGCATGAGCCTTCTTGTGTTACAACAGCGCCTGATCTGACTGCTTTTGATTCTTTTCCGCCAACAGCAAGAAGTGGTGGCCGAGATCACATTGGCTTCGAACGCGAATGACGGTCCACGGCTCGCTGAACTAAACGGCCGACGCACAGAGCTGAAGAACGAAATGGCTGCGCTTCAAGATCAAATCCAGGGAAGATCCTCGGTGACTGCCACGTCCGCTGAAAGAGGCAGTATGTCAGGACGCACCTCGCTGATTGCACCCACGTCGCGTGCGTCGCTGGTCGGAGCTACAACGCGCGCGTCATTGACTGGAGCTACGACACGTGGTTCGCTGACTGGAGCTACAACGCGTGGATCGTTGGCTGGGGCTCCAACGCGCGGCTCGCTGAGTGGAGCTCCTCCTCAGCAAGAGCGTATGTCATCTACGAGACGGCTTTCAGGGATGCCTGAGCGTCGAACTAGCCGCAGCAGCAGTGATGCGTCCATGGCGTCGATGGCTCCGTCGACGGATTCGAATGCCAACTGCGTTCCAGGCGTTGACGGCAGTATGCCAACGCTGAGCGGCAAGCTGATGAAACACCCGAGCCATTCGAACGAGAAGGGAGTGTTTGGCAACATGTCGCTGCGTGGCTTCCGCGACCGTTGGTGCGTGATCGACCCTGAGGGGTACCTCCGGTACTACAAGCGCAAGGGCGATAAGGAGCCGCGAGGCTCCATCCCGCTCGCGATCGCTGGGCTTGAGATCGTTCAGGCGAAGTCCGACGGCAAGCCGAACGAGTTTCTGGTGTGCTCGCCGACCCACCAGACCCGATTCCTCGCCAAGAGCCGCGATGAGATGCTCAAGTGGATGAAAGCGCTGGAGCTCGCGCACAAAATTTTGATCCAAAACGGCGTTTCGAACGGCCCTCCTTCTCTGCGCCGCCAGGAGAGCACGGCTTCGAACGACAACGGCGTCGCGTCCTCCTCCGCTGGCCCAACTCCAGCAAACGAAGAGTCCTACCGAGCGTCCCGCGCGACTCTAGGCTTTTAAGGATGGATCTCTCTCACGCTCTCCCGTCAGGTTTTGATACGATAGTGAAAGGAAAGAGAAGAGAATGGGAGAGTGGGTGGGTGCTCGCGTAGAGATCGACAGGGGGAAGCGGCAAGCACGCGCTGCTCGTCAAGCAGATGTGGGAGTCTCGTGGTTGATGACTTGCGGGGAAAAAATGTGGTTGCCCACATTTTTGGAAGATGAAGATAATTGTACCTCATGGGGTACCAAGTGAAAGCGGAAAAGGCCGTATTTATTGTAACTAAACCATAAAAACTCAACATCAAGATACGATTAAGGACTGTGTTTCGAATGTGAGAACTCGAATCTTGAAAAGTAAACAAAATCTGAGAATATCTAACCTTGAAAACAGTCTGAAGAAGCCTGCGCGCTTGGTCCATCGGCTCGCTTTAAAGCGGCCATTTTGGAATTTGGGAACAATTGGACCCAGAAAGCAAGGCAGCCCAGGGCAAGTCGTTGGTCCATCGGTCCCTTCCTTCTCTTCCTCTAGGTAGCGTTTAAAGAGAGCCGCGCGCGCGCGTACACGTCTATCTGTTCAATAGCAGCAGCAGCAGTACCACCACCTGCCGTCGCCACCGTCGTCATCTCCACCATGTTCCGCGCGCGCAAGTTCGTGGAAGTGCCGTCGAAGCGCAGCGGCGGCTTGCTCTCGCCCCCGCACCCGGATCTGCTCATGGCCACGGGCGGCACCGCGACCACGACGACAGACAGCAAGCGCCAGCGCCTGCAGCTCGAAGCCGCCGAGTCGTTCTTTTTCAGTAGTCAACAGCAGCAGCAACAGCAGATGATGGCGCCAGTCGCCGTCTCCGTGGACGGCGGTCGCGACGACGACGCCGAGAACGTGCTCATCGAGACCCCCGAGTGCACGATCACGATGGTCGACACGCTGCCGAGCTTCATCAGCGACGAGATTCGCAAGGAGGGCGGCGGGCACAAGCAGATGAACCAGCAGTTCCCGCAGATCGTGTCGTGCCGCGCGTCGATCCCGTCTGCGCGCCACAGCAGCGGACGCCAGTGGATCGTGTACTTTGTCGTGGTGCTGCGCACGAAGATCCTGCTGTGGCAAGAAGAGCAGGGGAAAGTGATCTCGCTGTCGCTCCCGGACGAATTAGAGGACCGCGAGGTGCTGAGCCCGTTCCTCTTTGCGCTCTACGGACAGAGTCTGTCGCTGATGGTGATCGGCAAGAGCGGCATCGTGCTCTTCTGGGAAGATATTGATCTCCCTTACGAGAGCGTCCCGCTGAGCGTGCAGATCCCGCTGCAGTATGAAGAAGAGGTGTTCACGAACGCCGACGCGATCATGTCGACCGTGGACCAGCAGGAAGTCTCGCAGCTGCAGCAGTCGCCCGAAGAGGACCTCAAGAGCATCGTGTGCTGGAGCAACCAGGGCAACATCTGGGAAGTTGCGATGGAGGACCGTCGCATCCGCGTGCGCGCGTTCGAGAAGCGCAACGGCGGTTTCCTCTCGGGACTGACCAAGTCGGTCTCGCAATTCTTCTTCGCGTCGGCCTCGCGTTCAAGCAGCGGGCAGTATGGAGGGGAATTGGACCCGAACCTCCCGATCAAGTACGTCAAGGTGGTGCCTTCAGTTTCCGACGGAATCGTGAGCGACGAGACGGCGGACATGCTCGTGCTGTTCAGCAATGGAATCGTCGAGCGCCGCACGTTCAGCACGGGCGACGTCATGGACTGCTCGTGCGTGTCGGTGAAGCACTTTGACGCCACGCGCGTGGCGATCAGCTACTTTAGCGACAATTTCCCAGACCAGCACCTCGCGAAAGTGGAGATCGTGTCGCTTCCCTACGTTCTCGACAACTGCTTTGCGCTGCTCGTGGCGTTCGTGTGCTCCTCGAGACAGGAAGCGTCCGCGAAGGTGAAGTACGCAGTGTTCCAGTTCTCGCTCGGATCGACGAGCGAGTCCCCCGAACCAGAGTGGGCGTGCGTGCTAGACTACGAGCCGTCGTTCTCGGAGGTTGGCGACACGAGTCGCTACTTCCACGTGGACTGCTTTGACGTCGCGCGCGGCGCTTTCTATCTCGTGTGGACAAAGGCGCTGCCGATCCAGTTTGCGTCGATCCTGCTTCCGCGCTCGGGTCAGACGACCGTGCGCTACGCGGCTTTCTCGCTGCAGGGCGTGCACAACCGCACTGCGGTCGGCTTTGGCGCGCGGCTGGAGGCGAACGCGTTTGCTGGCGATGCGATCAAAGGCTCGGTATCTTTTGTGCTCATGGAGGACGACAACAAGCTGCCTCACGGTGGGACAGTCTGCGTCGCGACTGCGTCGAACATGCAGAAAGTGGAAGCGCTGCCAGCGCGATCGGCTTCGAGAGGCGCCGCCTCGACTTCGCTCCACGAGAAGAGCCGCAAGCGCCTGGAAGAAGCAAGCCGCCTCACGGGCGAGTCTCCGCACTTCCTCGCGGAGAACCTGGACGTCCAGGAGTACGTGCGTTTGCTGACGACCCATTTCCACGACGACCCTTACTCGACGTCGCCGCTGCGGATTGCGAACAAAGACGCGTTTGCTGTCGCCCAGGCTGCTGTTGCCATTGACTTCCAGATTTTAGACGCGAAGCCTTCGTCGGGTTTGCGATGGGGCAAGGAAGATACAGAGGGTAGCACCAGTCACCAAGCAAAGAAGAACGGCAGGAATGCAGCGTTGGTGACTCCGAAGCTCGTGCGCTTCCAGCTCGAGGAGAAGCGCACGCGCCACGTCGAGTTCTTGGATTTCCTCCAGCGGCGGTGCGCGAACGTGTGGCAAGTGATCGTCAAGTCGCCGGAGCTCAGTCGGTACTTGACAGAAGACGAAGAGAAGCTGAACGCTGCGATCTCGCTGAGCAAGTTCCAGGGCTCGCTTCACACTCAAACGTCCACAGACGATCCGCTTTCTTCAATCTCTTCGAGTGGCAGCATCCAGCGACGACTGACGGGCCAGTTCCTGCTGCACGCGATCGAGAAGACTGTGGAGCAGCGAGGGTACCAGAAAGAGCAGCTCCGCTTGGCTGGCTACAACGCGTTTGACATTTTCTACTGCGAAGTGAGCAAAATCACCGAGCTGTTCCAGTTGCTCAGCGTGGAAGTGCAGAAGCTGGGCACTTCGATTGGGGAGAGCGACCCAACGTACCTGTATGCGCTCCTGGAAGCTGGATACAGTATGCTGAGCATGCTCAAGCCGTCTTCTGTGAGCTCGGAGTCTCAGGCGTCTAGCGGTGGCGCGTTCACTGCGACGGGGAGCTGGGCGTTCACGCGCCAGGTTCGCGAAGTGATCGTGGACCAGGTCTCCCGTCTGACTGTGCTGGTTGGTTACTCGACTCTCTCGGGTGAGAAACGTATCCGCTGGGAGAATGACGAGATTTTCGAAGTGACGGACCAGATCAAGAGCCTCGGCTGTGTTCTCTTGGACGGCTACCTGCGCTTTTTGCCAGCGCTGCAGGGCGAAGAAGCCGAAGATCTGCGAAAAGAGTCGGAGCTGAGCAAGCGCTATGTCCTGAATCCGCTCGTGTACGTTGCGACGAACACTGCGCTCGACGCTGACCGCGCTGGGGACTTTGAGCAAGATGGTTTCCTTGAGCGAAAGCGCAACGAGCTCTTTGCGCAGTGCGTGAAGCTGTCGGAGAAGTACGCGTACTACGAAGCCATGGTGTTCTTGGTGTACACGGAAGATCAGGCGAATCTTTCCAAGCTGGACTATGTGCTGGGCAAGCTGCCGAAGAGCTCGTCGATGAAGCGCTTGGAAGCGTACTGCAAAGCCTACGACGGGTTTGCGCAGTTTCTGTTTAGCTGGTACGGTGGGGAAGTGCGCAACCCGTGGCCCGTCTCCGCTGCGTACGAGCGCAAGGCGCGATCCACGATGCTCGCGTGCATGCTCGGCAACTCGAAATTGTACGGCGGGTCGCTCCATCAGTACATGAAAGGACACGAGACGTTCTCGAAGAATTGCTGGATGACGGCGATCTCGATCGAGCGCTACGACCAGACCGCGTCGCTTGCTCTCCATGAGGCTGAGCATGAGCGCTCGTCCCTTGTGAAGCGCAAGAACCTGACGAGTCTGGCGAAGATCGCGGCGCTCGCAGCTCCAGACACGTCTCGTAACGAAGAAAACATGCAGCAGATCAAGCGCGAGGTACGCAAATCATTCGTTTTGAGTTGCTTTATGTGGATGTGTGGCTTAACTAATCTTGCTTTCTTATTTAATGATGTAGCTTGTCCGCATCAAGATCCAGGAAGTGCTGCAGCAGCAACAGCCATCAGAACAAGCTATCGACACCTCTCGCCCGCTGACTTGTGACGAACTCGTGGACACGTGTCTCGAGGCTTCGTCGTCGGTCGCAAGGAACGATCCAATCAGGTATGTGAGCGCTACTCGATGCTGTTTCTTCCTATCTGGATATGCGTAAACTAACAATCATCTCTTGCGCAATGGTGACACTGTTTTCTTTAGAACGAGCCTGTTCCTCATGGCGTTGGAAGCCGTGGAGAGCGTGCAGGACACGGACTCGGGCAAGTTTGACGCGGCGCTGGCGAAAGTGTGGCGCCACTGCCTCTGCGAGGACGAGGAGCTCTGGGAGAGCCTGCTGCAAGAGTACGCGTCGGGCGTGAACGAGCAGAAGCTTGAGCTCTTGATGCGCGAGACGCTGCTCTACTCTGCGATGACGCAGTATTTATCCTCCAGTCGCCGCCGCCAGCACCTGTCGTCGTCGTTCGCGTCTGCGGCGCTGACGATCGAGATCCTGGACGATTTGATCGAGAACGAAGAGCACGAGCACTCGATCATCAGTGCGCGCAGCCGTCAGCTGCTCGCCAAGACGCTCAGCTTTGCGATGACGCACTAGACGATTGAAGGCAGAAGACAACCGAGCGAGTGTAGAAAGTGGCAAGCACAGGTGCAGTCGATGGTAAACAAGATGGTAGCATACGTTATTAGTACTTGTCGTCACCCAAAAAGAGAGAAACAAAATAAACGACAGCGCATCAAAATAAGCAGCAAAACTGAGCCAAGCATAAGAAAGATGGACGGATGGCTCGTTCTTTGAGGAGGGATATGCACACTTTGTCAACAACAGCAGCAGCAGACAACGTCGTAGGTTCGTTCCGTTGGCTACTCGTCGTCGTCTGCGGTCGCAGTGAGCGCTGGAGACAGCGAGATGCCCAGCACTGCCACCGACATGAGGATCACCCGGGACTCGAGCGCAGGGTTCTTCGTTGTCACCGCCCAGCTAGAGTGAAGAAAGACAGAGAAAGTGAGAGAGAGAGAGAGAGAGCACAACGTTTGTTAGAATGGGGCGTTCACATAGAGAGGAAAGCTGAAGAGCTCCGTCGCGTACCTGTCGGCGAGGAACAGCGCAAGCGCAGCGACAGCGAGCGCCACGAGCGTCGCCTTGGAGTTCTCGTGCTCCTTGTTGCGGATCAGCGAGCCGAACGCGATGAGCAGCGCCAGGTTGGCGATCGCAGCAGCCGAGGCGGCCACGGTCTGGAACTCCTGCGGGGTCGTGCCGATCAGCACGAGCAGCTCCGCCGCGCAGCGCCACGAGAGCGCGATCGCGATCCACTTGGCGGACGCGCGGTCGTCCTTCTGGTGGAAGAAGAGCAGCAGCGCGACGATCGGCGTGAGGAACGGCAGCCACGCGCGCCACAGGTCGCCCTCATCTTCGTTGCTGTTCTCTGGGCCATTACGTGGCAGGATCTGGCTCGCGAGCAGCGAGCCGATCACGACCGCGACGCTCAGGAACGACACGAGCCACCCGCGCTCCGTCATCTTGGTGATCATGTCGACGAAGCCGCCTCGGTTGCTGGCGCGAGGCGATGGCGCGCGATGCAGCAGCGTAGAGGTCTCCACTTCTTCTTGCTCTTCGGTCGTGACGACAGTGGTGGTGGTGGTGCTGGATGACTCGGACGCGTGGGCATGGGAGTGCGCTGCTGCGTGCGAGTGGGTCTCAACCGTCTCGATCGTCTGCTGGGTCGTCTGCTTCACGACGCGTCCGTCTTCTTCGTACGCCAGCGAGATGGTCTGCGTCTCGGTCTTGACCGACTTGGGCGACGCCTTCATGCGCGGCGACTTGCGTGGCGTCGTCACCGCGTCTACCTCCACAGCAGATTTGCTGCTGCTGGATGACGACGCTGCGGTCTTGATCGCGTGCGTGTCGAGCGCCTTGAGCGTCGAGCGCAAGAGCACGTCCGTGTCTTCATCGCTGTGTTGCACGGTGAGCTGCTTCTCGGGCTCAAACGAGGTCTCTGCGACCTTCTCCACCGTCTTGGCGTTGGCGTTGGTGTTGGTGTTGCTCGCCGCCTTGTCGTTCGCGCTGTTGTTGTCGCTAGCAGCGGGCTTGCGGCGCGGGCGCGACACCGAGTTGCTGCGGCTGCGACCGCGAGACGGCGACTTGCTCTCCGTGGCGCTCTTGGGACGGTTCTTGCTGCCTTTCGGACGTCCGGGGCTGCGGCCGCGGCTCGGACTGCGACTGCGAGACGAGGTCGGCGTGGCCGAGCCATCACGCTTCTTCTTGTGGCCTGGAAGGGAAAAAGGAGGAAGCACACAGATCAGGTATTAGATTTCATACCATTCCTCAACGCCCAGCGTTCTCTCGAACAGCAGAGGCAGCCACTGATAAGAGATAAGAGCATGCTGAACGTACTGTCTTCGTATTCGCGGATCACGGACGAGAAGCCGTCAGCCATGAGGTCCATTCGGCTCTCCCTGTTCGGCGCCACAACAACAACAAACAGAAGAAGAAGAAGAAGCACATGAGCGACTGGTGGATAGATAGATCCATACACGGCTGGGTGAAGCCAGACGTAGCGACACGTAGAGAGGTCAATAGAGAGAGAGAGGCGTAGCGTACCAGGTGTTGCTCTCTTCGCCAAAGCCGCGCCACACCACCAGGTAGTGCACGCGGCCGCGGATGGTCTTCTTGTCCACGATGCGCTCGATCTCCGCCGCCATCTTCTTGTCTTCTTCTTGTCTGCTTGCTTTTCTTTTCGTGCTTGGAGCTCTTGGGTTTGTTTTGATTTGTTTGATGGCCGTTGGTTCGAAGACTTTTTTTGCGCGGGTGAAATTTCAAAAAATAGTGGCTGACGTTTTTATGGTAATTTCGTTATACGGTGAAGCTAAACATATTTTGTGCATTTATGGCGTTAGGAAACATACTTAAAACATGATCATATTTAAAACCATTGCTACATATCTAATTGTATTTGCGCATATTTTAAACATATTTATAAAACAATCGTTACACATTTAGTGGCATTTGCGCGATTCATATTTTTGTCCTCGTTTTTAGCATCCTTAATCGCGTTCGGCCATAATTATAACTCGTACCAAATTGAACAGCAATTCGCTGACCCACCCGCAGCAGGTGAACGAGTGTTGGCATCTGTTTTTGTGATTTTGTCATTAATTGTCACCGCCTGTATCCACGAAAAACAACCCCATCGGTATGATCTCGCGCTTGCTGTCACTGGTGCGAGCAGCTCAGAAAATGCACGATGTTCTTTTGTTCTGCTCAAAGTGTTTTCGTTCCACTCATTATCATATTAGCACCAGTCAGATTACGTTTCAAGATAGGTATATATCGCTCAAACTCTTCAAGTGTGTTTTGTTGCCTGGCCCCTATAACAATCATGTCGCTCTCGCTGAGGGGCAGTTACCTGTTGCCGTCATTACTAGATTCTTTCTCGCTTGCAGCAATGATACAATCGCTGTACCATATTCGCGTTGAGAGTCTTTGCGTTCGTTATCGTTGCGCCTTGTTTGTGATGTGCGGTTAAAGTTTGTAGTGTACGAGAGGGTCAACACGAATACGACAAAGCGAGCGCGATGACAATTGAGAATGGTGTGATTTCGACGCGCCATTCGCTCGACTTGGGGAGTGGGCCTGCCGCACTCGATAAAAAGCGCGCGAATTGGCTCTATTCGCGCTCCTTATTCGTATTACGTGACAACAGTTTCAGCTCATATAAATCGCGCGTTTTATCCTTGAAAATGACCGAAAAAGTGAAACGCACACTGCGTCCATATTTAGATAAACTGTTTCCAGTTTTGCTCGTATTTTTCATGAGATAAGAGTCGCTTTTTTTATTTCCTACTACAAAAATCAATATTTAATTATATGAAATGAGACTCTTATCTTTGCATTTCGATTGTTCAATTGTTTCACAAACGAACAATTGAGAATTTACGTTGGTAAATGTTGCTTATGGTTTCACGGGAACATTTTGTTACTTATATGGACTCGATTTTTATATTGAACACGGCAAAGTCAACGTGCTGAAGTCGTTTACGAAAATAAGATTGTGACGCGGAGTTAACAAATGTTTATTTGGCAAGAAATAATTATTACCGCGTCACCAGCGGTTTCTGTTGTTTTGTGTGACGCGGGTTGAATATGCCCTCGCATTTTTGGAGTTGACCAAAGAGAAGAAGGAGGAGCGAAAAAAAGATGATCCGACTGAAGGCCAAGCAGCAGGAGAAGAAGGCGGAGGACGAGAAGAACGCCGCCGCCGCCGCCGACGCCGAGGCCACCGCCACCGGTGCAGACGGCGCGACCGCCACCAGCGAGGAGAAGCCCAAGACCGTGAAGATCCTGGGCGTTGGACGAGGCAAGCGCGCCGGCGCGAGCAAGGAGAAGAAGCGCACGCCCGGCGAGATTCGTATTCAGAAAGGTGCGTACGAGCTGCTTGATAGGCATTGCGCCGCTGTAGTGTACTTGGCTGTTGGTGCTGATGTGGGGAGAGAGTGTGTGACTGACGGGAATGAGCGGGGGCTTGTGTGTGTGTGTGTGTGTGTGCTTTGATGCAGACATTGCGGAGCTGGACGGTGGGCAAGCCGCGACGGTGACGTTCCCAGAAGTGAACGACTTGACTCTCTTTGATGTGAAGGTACGAGAGAGACGACGATGAGAAGCATTCGTAAGAGGGGAAATGCTGTGGCTAATGCACTCTGTGTGCACATTTTGAACGGTGCTGGTCGTATT
>JAADVK010001008.1:0-12898 GCA_023334975.1 Globisporangium sylvaticum | reverse complement strand
TGACTACTGGCAACTCGACTGGGTGGACAAGGGCCTTGAGAAATTGGGAACTTGTGGCTGCTGGTGCACCGGGAAGGCTGGCCTTGGGGTTGCAGTTAGTTAGGGCCGAAGACTTCGTTGCGCGTCATTTCGGATTCAAGCCGCCCAGGAGCTACAGACAGCAAGCAGTTGTTAAATCATCATGCCCACTCCGATCGTCCTTCTCGATGAAGAGCAGCAGCGCACGCTACAACAGGCGCAAGCGCAAGCCCAAGCCAGCGATCTCACGACCAGCCGCGCGAACTCGGGTGCCATGAGCCAACGCTACGGCGGGTTTGCGGGCGTGACGGCGAATACCGCGATTGCGAACGCCCGACAGGGCTCGTTCAGTGGCGCGTCCGCGGACTCGTCGATGACGCCAGCGTCCGAGACCCAAGTAGGAGGACTAGAGCCGCGCACGGAATTTACGACTCCGAGAACCAACTCCACGTCCGCCGAGCCGCGAACGAACTTCACTTCTGGCGCCGAGCCGCGAACAAACTTCACCTCGGCCGCTGCGAGGCAGAACGAGCGACTTCTCTATGATCCCGTCGGTGCAACTGGAGCGCGCACCACCGACCTGAGCGGACGAAGCAATGGCACGCACAACAGCAGCCCCAAGACCAACTTCACAAACCGCAAGTTTGCTGGCGACTTTGATCCGACGTACGGCGACTCGACGCCTCCGCTGCTGTCGGATCGCCTCTCGGACACGCCCGAGTCGGACGAGAAGACCGGCGGCGAGTACATCGGCAGCAGCAGTGGTCTCAAGCTCTCGGTCAAGTACATCCTCATCGGTGTGATCCTCGGCGTCGGTCTGGGTGTGCTCCTCGGTAGTATGAAGGTCTCCGCGCTGGCTGCCAAGTGGATCTCACTCCCCGGCGACCTCTTTCTCCGCGCGCTCCAGTCGCTGGTCGTGCCGTACGTGTTCTGCTCGGTCGCGGTCGCCATCGGGGACATCGTGTTCGTCGGCAAGGTCTCTATTGTCGGGCTCCAGACGTTCAAGGTGTTTGTGATCATGTGGATCTCGGCATGCACGTTTGGGATGGGCATGGCGCTGCTCTTCCGCCCGATGTTCCGTCTCGACAAGCAGTACGTCTCCGCGCCAACGAACGCCCTTGGGTTCACGTGCGCGAACGGCATGATGCTGCAAACGCTCCCAGACAGCTCGATCATGTGCTCAGCGAACGCGACCGCGACCGGCGGCGCTATCGGAAAAGCGGCTTTGAAGTGGAAGATGTCAACAACGTCTTCTCGAAGAACGTCAAGACCGCGCTCGCGCTCATGAGCGTGAGCGACCAGATCCTGGCGATGCTCAACTTGATCGTGCCGAAGAACATCTTCACATCGCTCTCAAATGGTGATTTGCTTTCGACCATTACGTTTGCGATGGTGTTGGGGGCGATCGCGGGCCGCAACTACTTCACCAAGACGCGTCGAGTGAACTACCTGTACCTGGTGCTGCTGCAGCTCCGCAACACGTTCTTCTTGGCGATGGAGTGGGTGACGTGGCTGACGCCAGGCGCGGTCATTTCCATCATCGCCGGCTCGTTCGCAGCGAACCAAGACTCGATCAGCTAGCTCAAGGACGTGTACATGTATGTGATTGCGGCATTCTGCGCCGCATCGGTGCAAGTGCTGTTTGTCCAGCCTCTGGTCATCTTCCTGATGACGCGTTGCAACCCGTACCACCACATGGCGCACATGATCCAAGCGTACGTGTTTGCGTTCGGCGTCGCGTCCTCTGTCTCGACCGCTCCGATCACGCTCGCATGCGTCAAGAAAGCCCGCGTGTGCTCGCAGTCGCTGGCAAACTTTGTCATCTCCATCGGCGTGTGCTCCAACATGTCTGGCGCTGGCTTCTACTACCCCGTCGCGATCGTGTTCCTCGCCGAATCGTCGGGCAACGGCGACGAACTGACTCCGCTGCGTCTGCTCGCCATCTACCTGCTCTCGATCTTGGCGTGCGCGGGCACGCCTCCAGTGCCAAGTGCCGGTGTCGTTCTCATGGCGTCGATCTACAAGACCGTGTTCGGCGTGAGCGAGGTGCCGTCGACGTTTGCGTTGTACCTCGCGGTGGACTTTTTGGTCGATCGGATGTCCACGGTCTGCAACGTGAACGACGACATCATGGCGCTCAAGGTGATTGCCGAGAACACGGACGAGACGATCGTCGGCGACCACCTCGGAGAGCGCGAGTAAGAGCGAAACATAGAGAGAGCAGTGCAGCTTGCCATTGTGTGGCGTGTACTTGGATCGCTCTCTCATCTCAGACGTAAAAGCTCGAGAATGCCTTGATAGCTTGCAATGTAGGAGCTCAAACTCGAATGAGATGATGAAACAGTGGATGGACTTTGTTGTGTCTTGATTGTTGGCTGTCGTTGCTTTCTCACTATCCTTCGATTTTATTGTCCATCTCTGAAACAAACAACAATGTCTTCCCTCCCATTAGTCGAGGTGGACATTGAGCTCTTCATTGCACTGTAGAAATTCGACAGTTACGAATAAGGTATTGGTGGTTCTGACTCGAATCAAGTCAGAACAACAGACAGTTGTGGGCACCAAAAACCAGAGCTCAGTTTTTTTGCTTATGGGTAGCCAGATCCCCAAACTATGGTGTTTATCCACCCACACCGTTTACAACCAAGCCAAACAATAAACCCACCACACCACCAGTAGGTGGGTGAGAATGGGTACCCACGATTGTCCTTTTGATTGGCACTTCCCAAGGAAGGCACCACCTGCGTGAGTTTGTCAAATTTCAACCACATGCACAGTCAATTCAGTAGGGCTTGTGTGTGTGTGTGCATGGCATTGGTCGCTCAATACCCTGCCATCGGGTTTCCAGTGCACCAACTGCAGTCGTGAGCAATGTGCTCGCACACGACCTGCCATCCTCAGTATTGATCCTTTCAGTATTCGAGGACCAGCGCCAATTTTCTTGGGCGTGAGGACCTGTCCTAGACATGAAGAGAATCCATGCTGCGCCGAACAGCAGGGCGAGCTTCCCGACCATGTGGTGGCTTGATGGATCGGTCAGTTCTGCATATCCCCGCAATGTGTGAGTCAAAATGAACTGAACAACGCAAACTACAAGAGACCATTAGCTATGCGCTGCGACGTGGGAGCACAAAGGGAAAGAAATGGATGTGAAAGCGATTGCTGCATCCAAAGTGCAACCGCAAGCTCTTCGCCGCTCTTCTCACCATCAATGGCTGCGGCGGTGGGCGTTTGACTCAAACCCGGTTCATTCCGCTATCAGCAGGCGTCATTCCTGTATCTACCACAGCCCAGAGCCTCCGCCCGCTTAGCTGTCCAGGTCTCTACAGTAGTCGCCCACACATTCTTCTTCAAAATGGCGTTCGGGAAGCCCAACTTTGCCAAGTATGTTCCTGGGAACCCAAGGAAGTGGGTGGCCGACAAAGTCTCCAAGCTGCGCAGGCGGAAGGCGAATGAAGCGACGATGCTCAAGCCCATCGCGCTTGCAGGGGCGAGCAAAGGCTTCTCCGGCAGGTCGCAGCTCTGCAACTCGTTCGCGCGCACACAAGTTCTCCAGCACCGAGCGTCACCAGCTGGAGCCCCATCGAAACTCGACAGTCTCGAGGACACCAGCAGCGAAGAAGACGATGAAGAAGGTGAAGGTGACGATGACAGCGAAGGCACGAGTTCATCACGATCCGCCACGACGCGAAGCCAGCGTCAGCACCAACACCACTATCAGCACAAGCGAGCACTGGACGAGGGCCAATGGAAGCCCTGCCACATGTGCTCGCGCCACTTTCTCCGCCGCGACAGCAAGTTTGCCGATTTCTGCTCGCTCGACTGCAAGTCCGCGGCGTACCTGGGCATCGGTGGAGCATATCAGTACTGAAGATTTATACGATACAAGCTCAAAGGTATGCTTGGCAATGGTCTTTAGGACGGACGACTTGGGTTCATCTCTTCTCTCCTTGTGTAGCAATAATACCAACAACTTATTTATCACCCCAATTGTCTTTGCCAGCAGCAAAGCAAGATCACGCTCACTGTTGTCTGCCCATAGTTTTGTAACAAAAGCAAACAACCACAATACAAAAGGAGGCGCGAGCGGCAAATATACGCGTTGAATAAACAACAACAAACTATTCATCTGTGGAGCGAACGAGTGAGAGAGAGAGAGAGAATTGAGCGCTGGGTCCATGGCATTCCCTCCGTTGGCTCCTAATCTGCACGCTTCAATAGATCCCAAGACACTCTGTTGCGTCTGGTGCTGCTGCCATAGAAGCCTCCGTGACTCGCCTGCTCCCGTCACGCGCTCCCTCCTTCGTCTTTCATATCTTTTTCTTGACGCTCTAGCTGGAGATGCCGACGACGCCGTAGGCCTTGATCGGGCCGGCGTTGCCGTTCTGGAGCGAGAGCTCGTGGCCGCCCTTGCCGAGGTCGTCCTCGTTCTCGTGGACCACGATCGAACGGCCGATGATCGAGTGCGGGCCGATGAGCTTCACGAGCTTGTCCTCAATGTGCACCTTGACGCTGCCGTCCTCGGCGGTCACGTCGACGTTGCCGAGGCTGCCCACGCGGCGCTCGTCGTCCTCCGGCGCGCCGTGGTTCTTGCCGAACGGGTTGAACACGCCGCCGAGCGCGCCGCCCGCAGGCTGCGACACATCGCCGAACACGTTCACGTGGAGCGCGTGCTTGCCGAGCGACAGGCCCTTGAGCTCACCGGTGATCACGGTCTTGGCGTCTTCGTGCGCCTATTTGGGCAGGACATGACGAGGCAAGCGTAACGTGAGCGGTACAATTCTAGCCACGACACATAGCGGCATGAAACGAGAGAGAGAGCGTATGACGGTACCTGGGAGAGCACGAGCGAGCCGTACACGGAGGCGTCGTCGCCGTAGAGAGTTACCACTGCCTTGGCCATTCTGTCTTGTCTGTGTGTGTGTCTTGGGATTCGGATTCCTGGATTGGATGGCTCGAATATGGGTCGGCTGGCCACCAATGTCACCTGTGATGCTGAGAGGTTTGCTTCTATGGGAATGAAATCCGCAACCTGGGTTGGATTGTGTAGCGCACCTTCCCAATTATAAATGGATTGAAACGCGAAATTTCGAGCGAAGCGAATGTTAAAGTGCAAATAAGCCTCAAATTTGAGTGAAATTGAGTGGTGGCTCTAAAACCCTGCATTTGGTGTGTGACCAGTTGCCTACACCCTTTGTAGTAGGCACCACAATGTTTGAAGTAAAATTTGTACCTGTATATTATAAAAGGATTTTATGTATTACTTCCTTTATAAAACGCGTATTCCACCTTCACGCAACATCCCGAGCCTTGCGCCACCCACTCGCGCAACCTCGCCTTGTGTGTCGCTTCATCCTTGAGCCTGTTCTGTTTCGCTGGCGTTGATTGACTGGAAGACAGCAAGAAACAAAGAGGCTCATCAATCCCAACCAGCATCTCCCAATCACAAGCATCATGACGGCTGTGGACGTGAGCGCCGAGCGCCGCGAGGTCCTGGAGAAGCGCCGCGAGCTGCGCAAGGTCAAGAAGGCGAAGGGCCGCGCCGCCAAGGTGGACAAGCAGCGCGCGCGCCTCGAGAAGAAGCAGGAGATCCTCGCCAAGATCCGTGCCAAGCGCGACGCCGAGCAGCAGCAGAAGAAGAATGGTGGGAGCGGCGGCTACGGCGGCGGCTACAGCAACGACGCGCAGAACGAGTCCGGCTGCTGGATCTGCGGGGAGAACACGCACCGCAAGCAGGACTGCCCGAACCGCGCGGCGCAGGACGTGAACAAGACGTGCTTCCAGTGCCGTCGCCGTGGTCACACGTCGCAGAACTGTCCGCAGGGTAACAGCGGCGGTAGCGGTGGCCGCAACAACGGACCGCTCGTGTGCTTCAACTGCGGTTCGGCGTCGCACCAGCTGAAGGACTGCAGAGAGGCGCGCGTGGGCGGCGGCGCCACGTACGCGACGTGCTTTGTGTGCAACCAGACGGGCCACTTGAGCTCGCGCTGTCCGCAGTCCACCACGGGCGTGTACCCGAAGGGCGGCTGCTGCAAGGTGTGCAAGAGCATCGAGCACTTGGCGCGCGACTGCCCCGTGGCCAACATCAGCGCCGACGGCAACAGCGGCTTCCGCGCGAACAAGAAGAAGACGTTCGACGACGACGACGACAACGATTACCACTCGAGCAGTCGACCGGTGGACACGGGCGGCGACGCACTGGACTCGTTCAAGATCCCTGGCGACGACGGCGACGACGATCGAGAACATAGCGAGAAGCCGCAGTGGGCGTCCAAGGCCAGGTCCAGTAAGAGCAGCAGCGGCAAGCTCGTGAAATTCTAGAGTTGCATAGAGATGATCACAAACTTAACTAGCTAGGACCAATTCACATCACTTTCATGTTTGTATAAACGCGTAGTCTCCATTTGTTTCTCATTCGTTTATGTTGTGCTGTAAATGCTCATGCTCATGCGCTATTGAGCTGAGACTCTCAGACATGCTCACGCATCTTTCTTGATCTCGCGCCGGATCTCCTCGGGGTCGATGTTGTGCTTCTTGAGCAGCTCCTTGAACTCGTCGTCGTAGTCGTCGTCCTTCTGCACGCGCAGCCCGTGCTCCGGGTACTTCTGCTGGTAGCGCTTGAGCATGCTGTGGTGGAGCTCGTTCCAGCTCACCTTCTCCTCTTCCGCGTCGGCCTCTTTCTTCTGCTTGAGCTCCTCCTCGATCTTCTGCAGCCCTTCGAACAGCGGGTGGTTCTTGCTCTTCTTCTTGCGCTCCTTCAGCTCGCTCTCTGTCATCTTCACAAGCCGCGTGCCTAGTGAGAGAGCAAAGCAGGGCAACGGGCACAATACAATGCACATCTCGTTAGTCTCACAATCAATCGCAAATGCGTGCCCCTCAGCATCTACTCAATGTGAAAAGAGACAATAACGTACCGTCCGTCGTGAACTCTTCGTACACTTCATCCTCATCGCCCTGGGCTGGTTTCTTCCCAGCCTTCGCTTTCGCTTTCGCTTTCGCTTTCGCGGCAACTGGCTGCTGCATCTTCTTCTTCTTTCCACTATCGCTTGAGCTTTCGTCTTCGTCTTCCTCACCATCGTCTTCTTCTTTTTCGCTGTCCCGCATCAGATCGTGCGATAGGTTCGGTCGCTTCTATTGGCACACAGCCAAAGCCACAGCACGTCAGTCACCCCTGCCAAAATGATACAGAACAGAATACACCAAGTGTCCATACATACAAACACATCAATACGCACCTGGAGCTCCTTCTCCCTCAAGTTGCCCTCGGCCTCGAGCATGCGGTTGAAGTAGCGCGCACCGACAAACAGAGCGCCCAGCACGACGTAGTACTTGAGCACGGGCGCCAGGTACTCGAGGAAGTCGACAAACGTCTCTGGCGCCGCGTGCTTCTTGACGCGCGTCACGCCCTCCTCGTAGTCGTCGAACTCGCCCTCGTCTTCGTGATCGTGATGGTGGGCGTCGTGGGCGTGGATCTCGACCACGAAGGCGATGACGAATGCCAAGAGTACGGGGGTGAGCTTGGCCAGCATCATGGCGTCCGCACACGTGTGTGTCTCTTTCTCTCTGATGGTTTCTCACTCGCTTTCTCCCTCGTGAGCCAGACTCACAATTGCTGTTGTCTGTCGAAATGGATTCAGATTGGATTGAAGGGATCAGAGCATCAGGTTTGAGACTCAGGTATACTCCGATATACAGCAGGTTTGTTTGTGTTAGGTTTGTCGTGAGTCCGTATGCTATTTGATAGGTTATCACAATGTTGATGAGAATGGCAAACGATTTGGGGAAATTGGGCTGCCTTCCTCAGAGCGCACCGAGGCTCTTCATCTCCTCCATGAACGCGTCGTACTCCTTGGAGACCGATCCGTCGCTCGCTCCTGCAGCTGTGGTTGCTTGTGCTTGCCCTAATGCTGCTGGCGCCGCTGGTTGTGGTCTCTGCACAGAAGAAGGGGCTCCTGGCGCTGCAGCTGAGAACACTGGCATCGCAGACGCTGGTCGAGGCACGGGGGCCATTTTTACAGCCGCTCGGGATCGAAATGCAGTGGAAGAACTCGCAGCTGGGCGACGCTGAACGCGGAGTGCGAGTGGCACGAGTGATCGCAGCTGCGCCTGTTTTTCTTCTCGCTCTTCGTCGTCTTCGTCATTGTCGCTCCGGTACTCAAGATCTGCTCCTCCAGTAGTGGTGCATCGCTGATCAGAATCGTAACCGTCGTCACCGCCACCAGGAGAATCCATTGTCGGGTAGGGAGCGACGACGCTGTCTTCGTCGTCAACGTCCATAGAGACATCGTACGTGTTTTCTGCACTCGTGTCCTCCTCCATTCGGTCGTCAAAGAGCTGAGGATGCAGCGGTGGAGGTCGAACCTGAGGCTGCGCTTCGTCAGGTGCCACTGCTGGTCCTACCGATGCAGTTGCTGCTGCTAGTGGGGGAGGTGGCACATAATATGCCTGAACTGATACTAGTGGTGGTGGAGGAGGAGGGACGGATGCTGGAGCTGGCGGTGCTGCCATGGAACTGGATGGCGGCGGAGGTGGGCGGAACGGCAACGCGCCGCGAGGGAGTGGGGGTCGGAGAGGCACTTGAATTGTTCCTGGAGGCGGTGGACCAGGTGGAAGCGGTGGTCGCTTCCCAAGTCGCTTTGGAGTCTCCACTGGAGCTACATACGTCAGCATACATAAAGTATTAGCCCTCATTATTCCAACAGAGGAGTAAAAGGCATACCAACTTCAAAAAAAAATGTACCTGGTGGTGGTGGCGGCGGTGGCGGATGTCCCATACCGCGATTTCCGTGAAATCTCGGAGGACCTCGACCTCCACGCATCGGGCGAGGACCACCTCCGGGATGGTGAGGACGTGATTGCATCGGTGGACGAGCTGGAGGTTGAGCAGCAACTGGAGGAGGCACGCGATACATCTGCGGTCGCCCCGGCGGAGGCACTCCGAACGGGTTGAGCGTCGGGTGGTAGTACACCGAGTTCTGTATGAAAGAGAGTAAATGAGGCACACCGTGGGCGGTTAGAATCATACTGTGCCGACACGATAAATCAACTACGCTATTAGGGAAACAATTAGGTTACCTCTGGGTTCTGGTAGCGCTCCTTGTTTGCCTCAGTGAGCTCTTGGATCGTCTAGCACATCACAAAGATTAACCAATGTGCCAAACACACAGTTAGCCCATCAGCAACTTGGTAATAGTTCTCAGCAATGACAAATACTACAAATAAACTCACCTTTGGCGCCTTTTGCACTTGCTCGGCTTCTTGCTTTTGCTCCGCTTCCATCTGTCCAAACGACACAGCACACACGATTCAATACCTCACTCATACTCATGATATATCAACATCATATACAACGCAATAGCAAACAGTACCTCTTTGTGCTTCTTGAGCACCGTATTGAGTGTATCTTCCAACTGCTCATATTAACAAAAGCCAAACCACATTCAAACACACACTCATATAATCAGCAATAGTAGATGATACTTGTGGAGCTCTTGACTATGGACACGTACCTCCTGCTTGCGCTTGCGCGTAGGTCCGTCGGTCGGGTTCATCTGCACCTGGCGCTCCAGGGTCTTGAGCTACAATCCCATACAATCCCATACATAGCAACAATCAGCATCATCGTAAGCTGCGTTGATTACAGGCGCACTCAGAGAGCTCAATCGACCAGTCAGTCGTCTCTGCTAACACACGCGCATGCATACACACCTGGGTCTTGAGCTCCTCGGGGTCCATCGTCGCGAGCTTCTGCTTCTTGTCGCGCTGGCGTTCCGTCTTGTGCTTCTTGAGCTCCTAGATAATCGCATTTCAAAGCCGTTCGTATCACCCCAGTTAGACCACAGCTCACAGGTCGCACCAGTCCAATGGCGCTGTGGAGACTGCTGCACAGTGTGACAGCGCACCTTCTTCTTCTGCTCCCTGCGGAACGCGTCCATCGGGTTGAGCGACTTGGCCATCGTCGCCGCCTCTCACTCGCACGCAGCCTTTGGAGTTCAATCAAATTCGCCACTTTCTTGATCCAGCTTTTGTTGGAGCAGTACTACAGATAACGTATAAAGTACGATTATGGTGATTTAATATAATTGGCTGAAATGAAATGTTGTGAAAAGCGGATATGATTGGATACAAATATCCAAAGGACATTCCTGTCCACACAACCACCTCTGTGGTGATAATGGAGGAATTTGGTTCACCCCTTGAAAGTAGCCTTTAGGGAGAGGAGGTTAGTTAGCTCTTCCACAACACGTCCATTCCGCGCGCCATCTTGCGTTTGCCCGCGCACGTGCGCTCGATCAGCGCAATCGATCGTCCCCTGACAAAGTTGCGGTGCCGAACGTCCCCAGTTTAGGTTTCGATTGCGGTGTCTAGACCTTGGCGTTCCAGAATGAAGGTGAATCGCACAGAAGAAATCCTCCTGCTATTATACGTTGCAGGGCTTTTGTGACAGAGTTCGAGGACGGATTTCTTTGTTCGTTCGATGATGCGGAGGTGTCAAGTCTCAGCAGCACTATACACTCAAAATTGAAGTACGAGGGATGGTTTCAGTTCGGAGCTGGAGCACTGGAGTCCTAATCCGAATACGGGGTAGCGTTGCTGAGCTCGCTCCATTCAGTATGATCTACTGTGCCATATTTGACAAACGAAAAGAGGAAAGTTCGCTTTGCTCTGATGGCATCGAAGCAAGCCTAGCTCCAGGCAATCTGGTGGTGCTTGTCCAGCGACAGAAAGTGACCAGATACTGGCGGTTTGGCTGGTCGGCCGTGCCCTGGCTTGGATCCACCTGTGACCAGACTGATTCCAAACTGCAATGCCCTTCAAAGCGTTTCGGACGAACGAATCCTTGGGATTGCTGTGAGTCCAGACTCCATGCTCCATGGAGCAAACTGACCGACTGGCTGGCGTGTACTCAAAGTAATTTTTTTTCTTGTCTCCCACTGAACCCGGCCGGACCTGTTGTGCCAGAAATGCAACAGGATCCACTCTAGGTTCAGATGATTCACTCGCACGCACGCAACATTTATCCAGATGGTTGTAGTAGAGGATGCCACCTTGAGATTCAGTAATATCCGCTCCACTAGTAGTATTATAGTATGAAAAATAGAGGTCAAGGGTGCGTACTGGTGACATTTGTCTCCTGTCACACATCATTCGGGAGCAGCTTGCCTTTGACTTTGCAGAACCTCTTCTCGATGGGTTCACTGGTGATCCTTCTCACCCAAAATGAGTATACGCCAACCAAATCCACAATTGTTTGACGAGTTCTCATCGCAATCTCTCGAGCTAGTCAAGCCCTCGTGTCTGACTCACAGGATTTGCCCATAGTACACGAACTCTGGAACGTCCTTCGATCCTTGAAGAACCGAGTGCAATGGGACAACATGAGATCCATCCTTGTCCGAACGAAAAGTGTCCACCAAACTTTCGAAATTGATCCGTGAGTTCAGTGAGAGGCTGGATTCCTACAGTGTATTCGGCTGAACTCAAGCCAGAATAATGAGTGAACATTGTCCAAAGTCGATTGGACGAATGCCTGGACTGGCGTCAACAAATTCTGGGTTCCCTCTCAGCCGATTGACTTTCCGAATGGCCAACAGTCAATGTGCATCAGCCTTCGACAACAGTATCCCATGGGATCTGAGAGGGCGGATACCAAGCTCATTGAAAAGATCGTTGGGATCCTCAAGCTAACAGGATAGACGAGCGCTAGTGCCCCCATAGTGCCAAGAGCTCCCGACCCGCTCATCTTAAATCCCACACCCTCTACAGTAAATAGATCTAATGGATCCTGTGCCTGTTCACCAGCACAGGATCAGGTGAGACTACCTGAGCTTTTGAGCTGCCATCATTACTCACACACAGTTTCTTTTTCCATATGTTGACTTTTTTTTCTCTCGATCTTTAGACATCTCGCTGGACTGACAAAGAGCTTCAAAGAGTCTGTCTCATTCCATCAGAGTGGTCAGCACATGGGTGCAGTAACTCGTACCGTGACTGAAGCCAGCGAGAGCGAAACCACGTAACGGCTCCGCTGAAACCTCTAATCTGTACAGTCTTTACTGAGTATGTAGTTCAAGAGCGCCGCCATGGAGGAAAGAAAGAAGGAAGAACAGGTTTCGCACTGAAAGGCAGACCGGAGGCGCTCTGAAACAATCAATCCTAGTTGAAACCCAGACTTATTTCTCTCACTCTCGAATTTGCAACGAGCTGCGCACAGCTACCTACCTAGCTATCTCTTGCCGCTCATACTCGACTCTCGACATGATCAGCATCAAGCTGCTCATCCGCTACGCCGCAGTGGCTCTGCTGCTGGCGGCCCATACGTCGTCAACTGCGCTTGTAATCCAGAGCAGTGCTGTGGAAGAAGGGGTTGCTGTGATTGGGGACGCCAAAGAACTAGGTGGTGCTCGTTTTTTGGTCGAGCAAGCGACTCCAAACACCCCAGCGCCAACAACCCGAGCGCCTACGACCCCAACGCCGACTACGCCTGCGCCAACAACTGTTCGACCTGGAAACAACAATGGTGGTGGCAACAACCAGACGCCGACGCCGACCACACCAGCGCCTACAACTGTTCGCCCTGGTAACAACAATGGCGGCGGCAGCAATCAGACGCCGACGCCGACAACACCAGTGCCAACCACTCCAGCACCTACCACCTCCCGCCCTGGCAATAACGGAGGCGGTAACACCGCTACACCAACCCCAACAACGCAAGCCCCAGCTCCAACAACTCAAACTCCTACGCCAACAACCCAAGAACCAACACCAACAACGCAAGCCCCTACACCTACAACCCAAGCGCCAGTGCCATCGACGGAAGCTCCAGTCCCGGCTCCAGCTCCAACCACCGAGGCACCGACGACGCCGACGCCGACCACCG
>JAADVK010001007.1:0-12911 GCA_023334975.1 Globisporangium sylvaticum | reverse complement strand
CCCCCCCCCTCTTTACTACTATTTTGAGTCATGACACTTATACCTGGTGTGCTCTTGTTGAACCTTTTTATTATGGGAATCTACCTCTAGAAATGATTAGTGTCACGTCAATCCGCGTTTGCTCAGCTGCGAATGTTGATTTCAAGTGGAGCATATGATCGTTTGCCAACCTGCTGGGCCGCAAACCTCAACCAAGAGGCGCTCGACACCAGCACGTCATCGTGGAGCAGCACAGAAGAGTACACACACACACACACGCATGAATTTGCACCCACGTACGTATGAGACTCGCCACTCAAAACTGTAATCATAGCTCACACTTCTTTGTCGCGTGTTTCCCACGGGAAGGAGAACTCAGTGCTCACCTTTCTGAGGATGGAGATAGGTAAAGCGCGCTGTTATAGCTGGCTTTGTAAGGAGCTGTGTGTGGCTCTTCCTCTTGAGGCACGTTTAGGGAAAGCAGAAGCAAGAGTCAGCGAGGAGTTTGTTCAATATTTCTCGATTTTCGTATTGTTTTGGCATTTTCGCTGGAAGAAAGAAAGAAAGAAAGAAGAAGAAACAAATCCACTAAATCAACATGAACAACCTGGAATTAAACGGGGCGACAAGCAAACAAATGCTTCTGAACACCTTCAGTATGGCAGCACCCGGTTGTTAAAATCGACGGTTGTCCGTCCAACAAGACAACAAACAGCACCATTTGCCCACCAATGCAGGTACTGTAGTTGACAAATGAGAATCGGCACGTAAAGTATTTTGTATCGGATGGTGAATACTTGTGTGGACTGACTGAGATCATCATCGCACCGCGACCCTCAATCAGCACGATCGCTACGATCACACACCACGTGTGCTGGAGCAATTGCGTGCCGCACCACATGCCTCGCATCAGCCCCCTTTATCACTCATTCACACAAAGAACATGCGCCAGATCTCTCATGTGGCGACTGGTGTGTAAAAAATCGATCACCAGATGGCTTCGCTTAAACCCTTAACTCGACACTTGACGTGCTGTTTGTATGCTTTCACGAAAATGGTCATGTCGACTTAAGAAACCAGATCCACATTTTCTGAACCCAGATGCTGAACTCATTCGTTGATTTGACACGTTTGACAAGCACGTGCGCTTGCTCACACGTCGCAGATTATTGCACCAGCACAACAACAGGCAGGAGACGCGTCCATCAATCCCGTTCTGTTCTGTTCTGATCAGCTCTCCATCATTTCCATTCCTTCTCACTCACTCACTCACATCACTCACTCACTCACATCACTCACTCGGGCGTCTTCCATTTCCACAACAACCACAAGCAGAAGAGCTCCGCGCTTTCGACCGACCGCCTCAAGAGAGATCCGGACCCTAGAAGGTGGCGAAGGCGTCGCTTCCCAGTTTTATCGAAGGACAGAAAGAAGAAGGAAGTACGAGGCGTTTTCCGCGCTTTCCCAGAAGCTTTTGAGAGCATCAAAGCAAACCACCGACCGGCGGAAGGAGAAACGAATTGGCTCTTGCAATTGCGACTCTCGCGCGTTCCCATTTACCAACTCGCTCGCCTTTGCAGACAGACACGAGACGCCAGCACCGCACCGCGGCAGAGCGCAGTTTACAGAATTCCTTCCTTGACTGACAGGGCGGCGAGTATTGTGGCACGAGGGACGAGAGCAGAACGAGTACGATTGCATTACCAGTGACATACACACAATGAAGGAGAGCGCGCGAGATCGCACGACGTCATCCGTTGCCAGCAGCAACCGCAGCAATCAGAGCAATCAGAGCCACAGCAGCAGTGCGAGTGGAGGAAGTGGAGGACGCATCCAGCTACTTTCGCCGACGTTCCAGCAGTCGATTGACGCGCGCAGCAACGCCGTGAAGCCGCTGACGACTGCCTCGCGGATAACCAAAGTGACCACTTCGAAGGGCACGGCGTTCGACTTTGACAGCTTCACGCTCGAGTCGGTGAAGGCAGCGAAGGCGGCAGCAAAGCCCCAGACCGACAGCGAGGTGGCGGCATCGTCGTCGTCAGGTCTGTCGATCCAGACGGAGAAGCTCGCCGCTGAGTTCGACGCGCAGCCGAGTCCGGACTTTTCCAGTTCGTTCCACACGGTGCGCAGCACCGACGACTTGGACTCGCACGAGAACCACCGCCGCTGGGGCCGCCACGCGTCCACCGCGTCCTCGGGGATCTCGCCGTCGGCTTCGTCAGGGACAGTCACCACGAATGGTGTGCCAGTGGCGTTCAAGCGCGTGAGCCACGCGGTGGAGATGGCGGCGCGCCGCAAGAAGACCGCGGTGCTCATGAGCGGCTGGCTGCAGAAGCGCAAGGGGCTCGTGCTCAAGCGCTGGAAGGCGTACTACTGTCTGCTGCGCGACGACGACACGCTCTGTTTGTACGCGAGCGAAGACACGGTGAACGGCCGCGTGGAGCAGCGCTTCCAGCTGCTGCGCGTGCTGCTGACGGACAAGAGCGACGCGTTCCACGTCATCGGCGTGGGGAGCGACGGCACGCCGCGGAAGGAGGAGTTCCGCGCGCTGCACTCGGCGGACTGGGCGGGCTGGTTCCGCTTCGCGTTCCGGGATTTCCTGGACGCCGTGTCGCTGCAGGGCGTGTTGTCCCGCAAGCCCGAGCTGCTGCTGCTCTCGCCCGTGAACAGGGATCGAGGTGGCTCGGAGGATAGCAACGAGTGTGGAGGGAACCAGTCCAGTCACGATCGCCAGCCACAGCATCAGCAACGCGTGCACTCGTATTCGAATCGGCACCCGCACCACTTGTACAACGAGCGCAAGAGCATCGTCGCGATGCCGAAGCGCAAGCACACGGCATCGTCCGCGTGTTCCTCCTCCTCGACAAACACGCGCGAGTCGTACGACAACTTCTCGGACTGCGCGACGCGGTCGACAATCTCGGCGTTCTCGAGTGTGTCCTCCTGGACCAACCCGAGTGTGGACGGAGGCAACAAGACGGGCGAAGAGGACTCGGCCATCCTGGACTGCCCCATTGTGATCGAGCGCGACTGGCAGCTGCCGGTCCTGGAGAGCCGGCGCGGCTCCAAGTCACTGACGACAACGACGGCGACTACGACGCGCAGCTCGGACGTTGTCAAGCCCTCAGCGTTCTCCTGGAGCAGCTAGCGAGCGAGTATCAAGCGCTATGATCCTGTTGAAGCGTTCCGCCATTTTGTGGAGATCCCTGCCAGTCGACGAGTCGAGTGCAACGAAGTCAGATGGACAGTCGACTCCTTCTCTGTAGCAAGTTTTGCGTTAGTATGCGCTTTTTTTCGTGTTATTAGCGTATCTGTCGAGAATGAACTTATGAACCAGTATTGACACCCACCCAACCAAGTGTCCGACCAACTCCACTGTGCTTTGTATTCGCATCTGACACTTTGGTTGCATAGCGGAGCTCAGTGGCTCTGATATCTGATACAGCTGACTCGCTCGCTCGCTCATTTGCGTGGTTCAATACTGAAGCCACTGCTCAGGAGCAACTGTAGCCATACCCCTACGACAACTCCACATTATTGTCTGATCCAAAGTGCGTTCGCTTGGAGTCCCTGAACCGCATCGACAAGCAACCAGCCACAATGCACAAGACGTGAACGATTTTGCTTGCTTCTGTGTGTGTGTGTTTATTACGTCTATGCGAAACTGCTTCTACCATTCGCTAGAGATAGACAGCAGGAAAGAACCTCCTCTCTCTATGGGTATACGCTTCGCTTGCCTTAGGTTGGGATAATTAGTTGGCGGACTCAAAGTACTCGAGCGAGCCCTTGACGTCGGCCTTCATGGTGGCCTTGCCCTTCTTCCAGCCCGCTGGGCACACCTCGCCGTGCTCGTCCGTGTACTGGAACGCCTCCACGAGGCGCAGCATCTCGTCCACGTTGCGGCCCACGGGCAGGTCGTTCACCGTCATCTGGCGCAGGATGCCCTCGCCATCGATGATGAACGCGCCGCGGAACGACGCGCCGACCTCGTCGCCGTCCTCCACGAGCACGTCGTAGGCGCGCGCGATCTCCTTGTTGTAGTCGGCGATCAGCGGGATGTTCATCTCGCCGAGGCCGCCGCGCTTGCGCGGCTGGTTGATCCACGCCAGGTGCGAGAACTTGGAGTCGGTCGAGCAGCCGAGCACCTCGCAGCCGATCTTGCGGAACTCCTCAGCCTTGTCGCTGAACGCGATGATCTCGGTCGGGCACACGAACGTGAAGTCCAGCGGGTAGAAGAAGAGCACCACGTACTTGCCCTTGTAGTCCGACAGTGACACCTTCTTGAACTCGCCGTCCACGACCGCGTCGGCGGTGAACGCTGGGGCTGGGCGACGGATCTTTGGGGCCATGGTGACTGGTGACTGGTGACTGCTTGTGCTGTTTGCTTGAGCTGCTGCTGCTGTGTGCACGAGACGGCGGTTTGGAGAATGAGAGGCAGGTTGTGCGCGTGGGGTGGGGTGGGCTGCTGGCCGGCGCGGCGCAGGTGAGCCACACGCTCGTCGGCGCAAGCAGTCTCAGAGATCATAGACACGCCTGAGCTCAGCTTCTCATTGGCCGCGTGCCCCTTTTCTCGTCGCCATTGAGGAGCAATTGAGCAATTGAGTGAGTGAGGTGCAACAGGGACGAGACGAAACAGCGCGCTCACCTCTCGAAACCGATCGAATCTGGAGCGTGTCGAAAATGAAAGGCGCACCGGGATACAGTTAAATAAGTACATTTGGCTGCTGGAGAGCTTAAAAGAGAATTTGAAAGATCAATGCACTGGTTTAGCGAGAGTTCTCGATGCACATCAGCTGCGGCATCGGATTGGCAGCTAAATCAGTACTTTTTGCGCGTTGCTGATTGGATCGAGGCAGGTCGACGCAATGTCCATTCTTGTCCGCCCCTCCCTGTCGATGGTCGTCTGCTGCGTTGGCTGACAGGACGGAGGTTTCTCGAATCCGAGTTTCTATCTTGCTCCAGTTCCAGTACCTGCGCATGCGCATGCGTTCGTTCACCAAAGTGCATGATGAAAAACTGAAGCAAGTCGCATCCCAAAACTGTGTGGCTTTGGACGAAACAGGTCCAACTGTTCAGTCATTGGACAGTTTGAACTGTGCTGGGCTGTGCATGTTGAGAGCACTTTTGATCCTCGCATACCGCACTAGGTACACTAGTGTTGCCTTTGTACTATACAGCCCAACATGGTGCGATGGTCACAAGGTCGGAAAAGGTATCAAACACCTGTCACGGCTCTTTCAGAACGAGACCATGGACACACGTTGGTTGAAGAAGATGCATGCGTTCGTTTGAGCCAAAAGACGCGCGTGCGGGATCTGATTGGACGTAGACCGGATGACCCAGTTTGGGCAGGTAGGACGGACAACCGCCAAAAAGTCCGATGCAATCCACTGCATACTTAAACCAAGACAAAAAGGATTGTTCTTTTGCTCTAAACACGTGGGTAGTTCCATTTTTAGTAAAAAGTTGTTTACGTTTTCCCGTGAATAACGACAAGTTGTGTGACTTACACAATTTACGGTGTACGCTTCCCTTGCACTACTTTAACATTCGAACATGGCAAGGATCTCAACTAAGTTCGGAAGCGCCACGCAAACGTCAAACTTTGTCAGAAAGGGCCAAAATATCAGTGTTGAACTATGATCATTTAGTACTAGGTTATGTAAATTAGTGCCCTCTAAAGTACCTGATCGTGCTATGAAGAAGCCAACAAAGTTCAGATGTCACTCAGCAAAGTCTTCAGTGTTGTCGTTCAGGAAGAGACACTGAAGAAAATCTACGAGTTCCTGGTCCGAGATCCCATCGGCTGGCATCTGAGGCGACATAATTGGCACATATGACAGTGGACCACAGTACTCACGGGACTGAGCGTTCACTGCACTCGGACCTTGTCGACTCATTGCATTTGCGGGGTAGTGCTTGGTCAGGCAGAACTTTGAAGATACACCGTTGTGGTGTTTTCGCTTGTGACGAGTGAGGTTCCCGGATGTTGCGAAGCTCTTCGTACACCCAGAGACATCACAAGGAAATGCAGCACTGCCCAGATGGACCCTGAAGTGCTTCGTCAGCTTGTCGTACTTGGTGTAGACGCGCGTACAGCCACTTGCCGGACACTCGTAGCGCTTGAGGTAGTGGAGACGACGGTGGCGGGAGATGTTCCCGGAGGTGCTGAAGCATTTCCCACATGCCTCGAAGTCGCACACGAACGGCTTCTCACGCGTGTGAGACTTGATGTGCTCGTCGCGAGTGAACTTGCGGTAGAAGCGAGCATCGCAGCTTGGCTCGGGACACTCGAACGACCGAGTGCTCTGGGGTGTGGATGTGGTGGAGGATTCGCTGGTCTCGCTACTGCAGTCTTGACGTTGTGTCGCGTCGGCTCTCTCTTCCCAAGTATTACAACGGTACTGGAGCTCCAAGCTCGTGGCGCTGGTGTATAAACTCGTGGTGAGTTTGGAGGTAAATCTATAAATGGTGTGTACTCTGAGAGCCAGAATGACCTCCTACTTCCCAGTTCTCGCGGACGCCCCCCGCAAGCCAGTAGCTCAATAGAAGTGGGCAATCGAATGCACACTAGCGTGTCCACCATAGACAGATCTCGAGAAAGGCGACTGTGGCTGCAGCGTGCTTTCGACGGATGCCTGACCTCTATACGGTAGTGCTCGTCTGCCGGCAACTGACAAGCACAAAATCCGAAAGATCCAGCAACTGACAAGCACATGATCCGCCGCTACACAACGAAATGACCAGCTGCCGGGCGAAGTCATAATCAACAGCGAGGGATGTTCCCAACCTCCCGTGGGCTGTATGATCGTCCTGACAATGCATAAAGACGGATTGATCCACTCCTAGATCCACTCAGTATTTTGTCTAGGAACATGTGTGTTCGGATACAAATTGGTCACACAAGTGATATCCTATTATGAAACCTAAGAATCGCTCACTTTCAACAGCATATCCAACATATTCGTTCAGTGATGATTCGAGATCTCAAGTTGAAGTTTGTAAGCGCACACATCTTTGAAGAGTCGAGTTGCACAGTTTTCGTTCGATGGAGCGAGGCTGTCCACACGTTGTTGCTACAGTACATCAAAGGTGCGCATGTGTTTACCAGTGTCTGCTGCATTGTGGTTGATATTCACGACTGTCCACGGCGAACCTCCTGCACTTGTGCTGAGCCACATGAAACTGAAGTTTCTATTGAGCAAATCGTGCTGGATCTAGAGTAGCGCTTGGGTCGCACTTCGACAGGCAAAAGCAGTCAACGGGATGGAGGGAGTGGATCGACGTGCAGTTATCGCGCGGAAATTGGCAGCGCGATCAATCCGGAGCCCAGGGTACGCCGAATAGCATTAGACGTTTGCTACCGTATAGGAGCTTCCTGGCGCAAGATAAGTCAAGATCATAACATTCGTTTGAAGATCAAGCGAGGTATAGTTGACCAGTTTGCGAACACTGCAGTCCTGCAATCCAGCTTGTACTACGAGGTAACAGTTTTGGTTACTTTGGTTGAGAATGCCCCTCCGGTAGAGACTTTCCGTACGGTAGGAATGCTTGTCACTGTGCTTGCTGGAAACACTCGATGCTTGCTCCTAATCAACGCACAACCGGAGCGAATCTTCTTCGATCGTTCTTTGCGACCCGGCCCCTTGACGTGTTTGATGTTTCATCGCAACAAAAACACGAATTCGCTGTACGAAAGTCGGTCTTGGCGGTGAAAGGCGCAGCGGTTGACCACCGCGCCACTGCAGTTGCTCCAGGCTGCATTGCAACATCGTCGGCTGTAAACAAACGTGGCTGTGACCGAGAAGAGCTCACGACCGTAAACGTGCATCCCACGAAAGTACAACTCTCATCTTACCACGGGTTGTCAACGTGTACTTTCTGTGAATGAGGCATGATTGAGGACCTCTCAGGTGACAGACCTCGCGGTATTAGTATCGGTCCATACCGGAAGCCATTTGTGGATCTGTCGCCAAGTTCTTCAAGGCCGACCGGTGATATGCAACTGACCTCGGGTTTGTGATTATTTGCCATCTGTGACTGCGAAGGTCGACACGCAGTTCTTCACTCACAACAAGAGACAACCAACACTCCTCACGTGGGAGGTTGACCACGTTGCTATGCCCATCACCGCTTCTCCCGGAACTCAAGAACGGGAGATTCGGTCGCGTATCAACGACAGCTATAATACCCATTGAAACACGTGAATGACGCTCAGTTTGCGGAACAACAGTGGATGATCCGTACCTTTAACGGACTTGCTGTGTTGTTGCTGATATTTTCGTGCAGACGTGGCACCGAGGAAAATAATGATAAGCACAACGATTGACTAGCGCGACGGGATTTCTCCGGGTAGCAAGAGGTCGAGTGTAAACATGTGGGATCGTCAACGCGGTTGCGACCGGCGAAGAGTAAACGTTGACAGTACTGTGTCCCATCACCAGGTTACCACGATTGAAGAGGTGGACGCTCTTAACTCTTAGAATGAGGTCTAAAGGAGAACTTCTCGGATTCCATGACTACCATATCGGTGTGTGGCGACACTGGTTTTACCGGCATTCGTTTGAAGAATAGAAGAGTCCTAATCCAAAATCTGCTTTCACCAAATTGCCTCCAGCGAAGCCCAAATCAGTACTTAGCACAACTCCTCACATTTGTCCCCATCATTTCCGGCGCGAGCTCATTGCGAAGCACATGTACTGGCAACCATCACAAAAAGATATCTCAGCTCGAATGGCATGATTCGATGTATATAACTGAAAACACGGTACCTTGTGCAAGCGAAAATGGTATCAAGTATGTGGAGGAATACATACGAGAAGGAGTGCTATGTACTTTGGTGACTACTACCAGCTTGCCGACGGATCGTTCACAAACAGACACTGCAGCAAGCCCAACAGATCCTGGTCCGAGATTCCATCAGATGCCAGAAGAGGCGATGGAGAAGTGATCGGTACGAATGACTGGACACTACCAGAGTACACAATCGGCTCAGCGTCCACTGCACGTGAAGGTCTCTGCGCACCGGCGGCCTGCAGTTTCCTTCGAGAGTCAACGCAGTGGTGTCGCCGCATGTGACGTGTGCGGTTCCCAGAGGTGGCAAAGCTTTTCGTGCAGCCAGGGAAGCCACATGGGTACGCGGCGCTGCCCAGATGGATCCGGTAGTGCTGCGTCAGCTTCTCCTGCTTCGTGTACACGTGTGTGCATCCCTTGGCAGGACACTCGAACTCTCGGGGCACGAGAAGGCGCGCGCGCGCTGCGAATCGAAGCTGGGTTCGTTTATGGTATCAACGTAACAGTCACTCGTGTGGTCGAGAGCTGACTGGCAGAACGGACTGTACTCGAGCTTGACGCTCATGTCACGGAGCTGGAGGAAGGAGATTGGTCTTGGTGCTTTTGTTTCACTTGACCAGGGGCTGGAAGTTTGAAAATGCGTTGAGTTGAGGGTGCCGCAGCTTCCCAAGAGCTTTTGCAGACAGTGCGGCACGCGCTTGAGTACCATGCAGTCAGTTCACTGGCGCTTGACTGTGGCACTGTGCTGTGTGTCGTGTGCACGACCTCCGGCTAAGAAAAGAAGTCTATTCGCTCGCGGTTGATTTTTCAGCACAGCAATGTATCCAGGATACTGTGAAAATTGCTCCCCACCTTGTCGAAAGATTACCAGCAAGCAATCGCAGTAAAGTTAACGTTAGTGTAGTGGAAAGTGGCATCTTGCGCACTGAATGTTTCTTTAGCGTGATAATACTGACCGCAAACATTGCACCATTGCTCCTCAAGCAGTTGCTACTCTCCGTGGTCTTCTGTAGTCTTCCCTTCTCCCGGAAAAACTCAATGCCCACATTTTGTGCGTCGCCTTGAGATACTATACTACTCCAGGGCTGCTTATAAGCATACCGTGGGCGACAGCCTGTCAACGACTACCTGTAGAGCGTCTTGTCCAACCTGTAGAGCTTCTTGTCCAACCTGACCTCGAGTACAGCAATTCAGTACCGGCTCTGTACCTGAAAGTGATTCGCTTCGTGGTTGGCACCGCTTGATTGTCCTCATACATACTCGAATGCCTCTGTCCGAACTCTGTCACAGCTGAGCCGTAAACAAAACTGAGTTGTGAGAATAGCCTTCAGCATCGCCACGTGCCTTGGAGGATCATAGCGAAGATAGACGAATTGATCCATTTCTCCCTGGTTTAGGTTGGCTTGCCATTTGGCAAAATGCTGTGCAGTACACGTCAGTATTGTCAACTCTCGCACATCCTGCGTCGAGCTTCACTGACAGTGGTGAGGAATGAAGGGTTTCTCATTTCAATCCCTGCGTCAATACCAAACGTATAGTCTGACACTATTCAGGTACCCTGTCGTTGCTCGTTGAGTGATGCAAACACTACAGTATTGTCTGTTCATCCTTTGTCCACAAAGAAGTCTCCTTTTGGTAAGAAGAGCTCAGAAAATTCTGTTTAACAAACGATGTGTCAGTGCAGAGCACGTGAACCTAGTCACGATCCAGACGCATCATTCCCACCAGGGTGTTCAGTCTCACGGCAAATAAAGCGAAGCAGCAGACATGAAGAGCACCGCGTACTAGACGGTATACCGCTAACTTACTTGATAGAAACTGCATGTTGAGGTTCTCTGGACTGCAAAGGCGTCTGTCGGCGAACGTATGCGGTCGTGTATCCTACGGTGCTGGCAATCAACCACTTTCGGTATGGAAACAGTCGGCGTGCAGTGCTTTTCGATGTTGCTCGTGATATAGAGACTGTGTACAGTACATAGCTCAATGCGATCCACCTTGCGGGATGCAATTGGCTCAAAATTCAATACGACACACATTTGTTGAGGTTGCAGAGAGATCGGACAGGATAGTGGTAATGGACGAACAGGGCATTAGCAAACGCAAGATGTGGCGGAATGGATCTTATCGTCTCCAGTGCCAGGACAGACAGGAACGTCTGCTGGAACAGACAGCCCTCGCCAACCGCTGTGTGTTTAGAAACAGCTACCCATTACATCCAAAGTGACGACCCCAAATTCTTTTCGTGGTGGTGAATTGTGAATTTTCTTGACTGCCTTGGAGAAGAAGAGACTGGGAATCTGTCCTACAGCACTACTACCTATGAGCTACGTAATGTGCAACGATTAGGACCCATTCAAGACAGCTTTGGCGTTTGTCGGGAAATTCGACAGAGTTTGCGACTGTCTGACCAGTGAATGGTGAACATTTCAGCAGCTGAATTCATCTCTTCCTGCTGAGAATTCAACCGCGAAAGCTCTACTAAAAGCTAGGCTATATCACTGTGTCCCGCTTATTTTCCTCAGCCAGCAGGCATGCGCCGCCTGTCGTTGCACAGCGAACCCACTGCACGGTCTCTTGCATGTGTTGCAGAGATAACGAGCGATACAGATGCCAGGTCCTCTCTTTTATGATCATTTCCGACCGGACAGGATTGGTCATGGAGAGTTTCTATTTCGAAGATCCAGATATTGCGAGAGGGTACAGTGCAGACTGTACATGTAGTGGAGAGTGCTTTGACAATACTGTACTGATGTGAGTGAGCATTGTGACCACACAGTCAAGTGTGTTAAAGGGATACCGCGATAGGACGCATCCATTGTATCCCCTTGGTCACTTTGCTCTCTTCACGCGATCCAAGTTTGCAACTCGATCCTCTGATAGTTCCCTCCTCACGGATCTAATTCCTGATATCAAAGTAAGCTCTTGACACAAATCTGACACTACTACCTGTGCTCAGACAGCAAAAGCAAGGAGAGCTGATATAGCTACGCCCCTCTTATTTCCATTGCACTCCACATTCCCGCGCGATAACGTTGGAGGTAATGAAGGAACAGCTTTAGTGGAGCCTGTCTGTTTTTTTTTCTTTCTCTTCAGCGAACCCGCGTGTGCGCAGATGACCGACTGGCGATTCAAGTCCTCTTCTGTTTAGCTGCAAATGGCTCCTCTGATGTTGACTTTCATACACTGTACTCAGTTGGCTGCGCCACCGTTTTTCAGAAAGGCCTTGGCTCCGCGCGACCAGACACCGGACTACAGATCAACAAAATGATTCGGTATCCACGCAGATCTGCTCACTTCAAATGCGTTTGGCTAATCTACCCATAGCCATCATATACTTATGTACTTGAGCTGAACTTATAAACGTATCACGCCTGTCGTCATCGACAGCCTTATGGTCCGTGCGTCCTGTTCTGCTCTAGAAATTCAGTTCGTTTTGTAGGAGGAAGTGGTTGACGTGGAAGGAAACCTGCTACACTGTACCTGGTATTCGCTATCTAATGTATGTACTGTAGAGCTGCAAGAGATGCGGCTCAAATACCACTATCGAGTTCAGAGCTGACGCACAAGACACAGGCAAGGAAACTGACACGTGACTCAGGGATGGGAACTAATCCTTCATTATCGTCGGCGTAATGCATGCTGTCCTATTAACGCTCGGATCACAGATAAAGCCGTCCTAGCTGCGGATGCGAGAGACTGTAAAAATGCGGTGGGGCTGCAGTCGTGGAAAGCGAAGGCGCTGACGCCAGTGGGAGCTCGTCCCAAAACAGACATTGCAGCAGCTCCAAGAGCTCCTGATCCGAAACCGGATTAGGGTCATAGGTTGAACCACTTTGAACTACAGTGAAAGTGCCGTACTGCTCGCATGTTGGTGTTGCACAGATCGCAGATGGTGGCACACTGCGAAGCTCGCTTGAAGGACTCATATCAGTTGCACACGAAACTCCAGCGCCATCGATACCCGGGTGGTGTCGTCGCATGTGACGCGTGAGGTTCCCAGACGTACTGAACGCCTTTGGACATCCAGGCACAGCGCACGGGAACGCAGCACTCCCCATGTGGATCCGGTAGTGCAGCGCGAGCTTCTCCTGCCTGGTGAAGATGCGCAGACAGCCCTCCGCGGGACACTGGAACTGCTT
>JAADVK010001006.1:0-12916 GCA_023334975.1 Globisporangium sylvaticum | reverse complement strand
CAGAGTCCGTGAGGCTGTCGTACGGCGGTTGGCCAAACAAGATGCTTTCCAACGAGCGACTTGTTCGCGAACTGGACCAGAGGTTGCGGAACGCGATTCCGCGCTTCGCCCAGCGATCGAAATTCGGTGTGATCGTGATGTTCTGAACCTTGAGGAGGTATCTGCTATCGTCGCCGACGAGGTACTGCGAGTCGTGGTATCGGAAGGACTCGACGACGATCGCGAGCACGTTCGGTAGGTCCTCTTGGTCCACCTCCACATCAAACGCCAGGTCGCCTTTGAAGCCCGTCGTGCGGCGGTAGAGCACGTCGTCCTTGAACAGAGTGTACTCCTCTGTACTGGAGTCAAGGTAGAGCGCCGCGGAGGCGATGTACCCACTCGGCAAGCCTGGGAGGAGCTCTTTCTCGAACAGCAGGCGGAACATCTCGCTGAGGCTCGTGTTGAGCGCCACACCGGCCACCACGGAGGACACGCTCCTTTGCGTGATCTCCAGCAGCACGTACGGGAACAGCACGAGCGCAAGCGCCAGCAGCACGGCCACCACGAGGATCTGCGGCCAGTGCTTGCTGAGTCTGTTCTTGAGCTTGAGCGCGCCGACCTCGGTCAGGACCCGGAGCGGTTTGCGCAGCCTCTTCCTCTTGCTCGGCGTCGGGGTACAGATCTCGACCGGCTCCGCCGTGATCTGCATCTCGAGCTCCGTGAAGTCCGAGTCCTCCGTTTCGATGTAGTTGTAGCAAGTGTTGCCGGCTGCAGTCTCGTCGTCCGGGTCTTGCTCCGACGTCCTCTCATGACTCAGTACAGTCTTCTTCTTATTGCACCACGTGACAGCAAAGTTTAGCGGGTTCTTTTTTCGCTCTTACAATCATTCTCCATGGACGGATCATGCCTGGAGACGGCGCCTCAGGCTCTTGCATCTGTCTGGATGGAAAGACAGCTCGAAATACCAGTAGACGTGAGTGAGGCAAAGTTCAGAATGATTGGAAATGGGAATTCGATCGTCTCAATGGAGACGAGAGGTGCTGGCGTTGGGTCCGTCCATAAGCCTAAGCGAAACCCCCCAGCTGAACGCTTTCAACGGACCCTTTTCGTTTTCCCGTTAACCCCCCGCCATGCTCAGAACACCATACGAAGAGGTGTTGTGGCGAGCGAATCCAAAAGAGTCGTGGGGGCCAGGTCACCTCGGTGCACAACAGTTTGCATCGGTGTTCGACAGTTTGTATCGGAGTTGGAAACTCTGGTGGTGTCTCTCTCACAGCATGTTCCAGGGTTCGCGTATTGTGTAGTGTCAGGTTACTGTCTATAAGCGCATTTTGCGATTATAAGAGCAGATCGTGATGATGCAAACAGGACTGTGCGTTTTCAAGCTCTTTGGCGTCATAACAGGTGTGCAACTGCGGAGAAGCACACTCTCGGCTCATATTTCGCATTTAAATGCTCGTGTCGTATTTTCCATATAGAAATCGAGAAAGGCACTTCACCAAACCAATTCAGAAGCAGACAGACCACAGACCCATAAGAATGGTGAGCTGGGGCGAGATCCTCGTGACGGTCACGGCCGCCGGGTACCTGCTGGGCCGCAAGGAGCTGCCCAAGATCGCGCGCGTGCTCGGCAGCTACAGCGGCCGCTCCGTCGGCGCCATCGTGCGCGCCAAGAAGGAGTTCTTCGACGCCACCAAGGACAGCGAGCTGGTCAAGGTGCGTGAGCTAGCAAGAGCACATGGCTGGCTGGATGGTATATGGCTGGCTGACTGGTAGCTTATACTGATTGTAAGTGTGTGTCTGTGTGTGTGTATGTCTATTAGCTGCAACAAGAGTTCCAGAAGGGCATCGCGGAGCTGAACGAGATCCGCAGCGAGCTCACGAGCGTGGGCAACATCTCGCGGCCCATGCAGCCGCAGGGCTCGGCGCCAGCGGCCAGCGGTGGGGCTGGCAATGCGGCGTCTCCTGCTTTCGATAGTAGCAGCGCTGGTGGAGCTGCTGCGACGTCGTTGTATCCTACTGCCACCAGTCAAGCGGCTGCTTCTCATGGTGAGATCAATACTGAATGTGTGGTCGCACACTCTGCGTGGCACTCAACTCACCGTGCTGTATCGTACTGCTATATTGCTAGCTGCACCCGTCGGTGCGCCAATTGCCGGTCGCTCGAGCCTGTCGCTGGCGTCCATGGACTACGCCGCGCTGGAGGACGCGGGCGTGGAGCGCAGCGCCGAGGCGAGCCTCGCGATCGCCGAGATGAAGCTCGCGCAGCAGGGCAAGTTCGCGCCGCGGCTCGAGAGCGTCGAGGGCGGCGCCGACTACGTCTCCGCGAGCATCGTCGACAGTCTCCTGCTGCAGAAGGTGTCGTCGTCGGCCAAGCCCAAAGGAAGTAGTAAGTAAACAGTAATAAATATCACAAAATAATGACAAGAACAACAGAGAACGAAGACTAAAATGTGGGAAAATGTACAATTAAAAGAGCTTGAGCCCTTTTAGACGTGGCCATAGCGGTCGTCGGACTTGTGCTGCACGTTGGGCGTGGCCAGTTCGACAAACTCGTCGTCCGCCTTGCTCTGGTGCTGGTGCGGCTTGCTGCCGGTCTCCAGCGGCGCCGGGGCCGTCGAGTAGACCGCGAGCCCGACGTACACGAAGCCGAGCGCGAGCCAGTACCACTCGTTCACGCCCTCGTCGAAGATGAGGTAGGACGCGAGCACCGTGAAGATCGGGCCAGTGAGCAGGTTCAGGTTGAACATGAGCGACTCGGCCCAACGCAGGAACACGGACGTGATCGTGTAGAACGTGAAGAGCACGGCCACGTAGCCCGCGAGGTAGCCGTAGATGCGCGCGTTGAAGTCCGTGTCGGCGATCGGCGTGCGCTCGAGGATCAGGATCTGCACGATCGAGAGGAGCGAGGCCCAGAGCCCCAGGAAGCCCAGCACCTCGACGTTCGCATCCATGTCGCGCACCTTGACGACCGACTGGATCATCACGTTGGACGTCGCGTAGAACGCCGCGGCGATGAGCGCGTACACGTCGCCGCGGATCTTGTCGCCCGTCGAGTAGAATGCGTTGATGCTGGCGTCGTAGTCCGAGACGAAGATCACGACCGCGCCGCCCACGGCGATCACCGCGCCGATGTAGTGCTGCCACGAGTAGCGCGTCTTGAGGAACACGTAGCAGAAGAGCGTGACGAACGGCACGGTCATGTTGAGCAGCAGCCCGAGCGTCGCGTAGTTGGCGTAGTTGAACGCCTTGACCGCAAAGTAGTTGCCCTCGACGTCCGCGACCGCGAGCAGCACGTAGAACCACCACTGCACGCCCGTGGGCTGATGCTGGCGCTGGTGCTGGCGGAAACAGTGGAGCGAGAGGTAGACGAGCGCGAGCACGACGTAGAGCGCCGTGGACTGCAGCGTCGGCAGACTCGCGTTCTCGCGCGTGAGGTACTTGGAGAAGATGCCCGTGACCACGTTGAGCAGCATGATGAGCTGCCCGAAGCCGAAGCAGAGCAGCTGGAAGCCCACGCCCTCGCGCACGATCGCCATGGTGCTCTGGTCTGCGGAGTGGGAGCTCTGGGGTGTCGTGTCTTGGAAGCCAAACGGCGAATGGAGGAATGGGCGTCGGCTCAGGACGGAGGCTTCAGGAGGCTTCAAAAGGCTTCGGGTGTGTCGTCAAACCAGCCAGCCACACGCGCCACACAAAGCTGAGACTTTTCTATCGAACGAATGTAGGTATTCTCCCGTTAAAGTTCATGTTGTTTTAGGTCGGTTCTTTGTGGCCATAGAAAAAAAGCATCAGGGGATTATCTTTGTTCAGTCGCCACGTTGACAGGCTGAGACAGATGATGGATGTGATGGATGCGGTGGTGGTAATGGGTCGATTCGATACAGTACCTGTGTCATTTCCATGTTGGCGTTATTAGTTGCTGCGGCAGCAACGCCACCGTCATCGCATGCGAATCGATTGGCTCTCTGGATCATCACGCTTGAAGACGCGAGCCGAATTGACTCACACCTGTGCAACTGTGGTGTTGGAGACAAGTGAACTTTAACGAGAGAAGAGTACGGATTCCGATAACCATGAGAAAGCCAAATTGTCGAAGAAAACGTGGTGAGAGAACTCTTGAGAGAGATGAGAGAATGGCGGTGCCGAGAGAGCGTCAGTTGGTCGCTGGATCGAGCGCAACTCGTTTCAGAAATCGCAGTGACGCAGCAGTGAACATGTACCCATCGCGAGCTCAGTCAGATCTGAACCCACCTCTCATAGATACCGATGGGGCTAACCGATATCCAGTGCGTTAGATTTGAACTTGAAAGCGCACAGACGAAGAAAGTATGGAGACCGCCTGCAAGTCCACGTAATAGTGATGCCTGTGTTCCTTGACGAGCTAGGCAAGGCAGAGGTCGTGCTCGTTGACGACAGCTGACAGGATGAGCTGTTCCTGTCGAAACACTTTTGTTCGTTAAATTTTGCAAAGAAAATCAAAATGTTTTGTCTTCTACTTTAACGGCATGTGTAGATGTGCAATTTGTAATGGCTCTCTGTGGTATTATCACATACAAGTAATCGCAAAAAAAATCGTCACACAATATATGGTGTAGATATTATGTGAAAAGCGGCTGTGTGTATCATATAATATCCACAGGATTTTGGAACTGGATCCCAATTGCTCGTTTTCTCATGTTGTTAGAGTCTCTTATTTAGATTTAATATCAATCTTTATATGCTGAAATGATAAAATATGGACTCTTATCGACATGAAAAAACGAATTTTTCGAATCGAAAAATCTGATACAAATAAATTGTGGAGATATTATGTAAAACCCTTCTTTATCCGGCTTTCAAAGCTGCAGACTTATACATACATTCCCAAGGATTTATGTCAAGGTACCGAAATCGCAAAGTCCAGAAACTCTGTTAAGCAGAACCGCGTAATCAAGAGTTATCTCGCACCGCTTAAAACGATTTTAGCTCCCAAAAACTCGCCATTCATTCATTCATTCTGCCATCTTCGCGAGAAGAGCCGCCACTTCGCCAATCGATTGACGCGAGCGAGCGATCGATCACCACAAGAGAGAAGAAGCAGGAAGAAGAAGGAAGCGAGAGTGATGGACGAGCAGCTCTACCAGCAGGTGCTGCTGGCCGTGGAGGTGTCGCACTCGCCGCTGGCGGCGCCCGCGGACCGCAAGGCCGCCTACGCCTTCTGCGAGGAGTTCAAGAACCGCCCCGACTGCGCGCTCTACTCGGTCGCGATCTACAAGAACCCGACGCTCGGCGGCGCTGCGGGCTCTGCGCTGTCGCCGCTGCAGGCGCACACGCGCCAGCACTTTGCGCTGCACGTGCTGGAGCACTACGTGCTGACGAAATGGAGCGCGCTGCCCGTGCCGGAGCAGGCGGCGCTGCGCACAGAACTCGTGGACCTCTTGCTGCGCGGCGGGGCCGGCCCTTCTACAGACGAAGAGCCGGTGTTCCTCAAGGAGAAGAAAGTGGCGCTCATCGCGGCGATCGCGAAGCGCCAGTTCCCGCAGCGCTGGCCCGAGTTCCTGCCCGAGATCCTGCAGATCTGGCAGTCCGGCAGCGCGAAACAGGTCGAGCTCGTGCTCATGATCCTGCGCTCGCTCGCGGAAGACTGCGTGAGCAGCAACTTCAACACGTCGATCCCGCCGGCGCGCCGAAAGGACATCTTGCAGGGCCTGAACGCGTGCCTGCCGCAGCTCTTCCCCGTCATGTACCAGGAGCTCGAGAAGCAGTACGCGCAGTACCAGTCGCCCGCGGCGTCGTCCGTCGAGAAGCAGAGCAGCAAGAAGCTCATCCACGCCGCGTTGCAGATGCTCAAGGAGTTCCTCGACTGGCTGCCGATCGAAAAGCCCGTGGAGCCCGCCACCAACTTCATCTACGTCGCCGTGCTGCTGTTAGGAGACGTCGAGTTCCGCATCGCTGCGGCCGAGTGCCTGGAAGTGTACATGTCGCGCAGCTTCGGCAAGGAGAACCGCAAGATCATGCTCCAGAGCACGAGCCTGGTGACCGAGAAAGTGAGCACGCTGGACCTGGAGGACCTGGTCTCGGACCTCGAAGGGAACCTGCGCTTCCACCGCAAAGTCAACGACATCCTGGTCACGTGGGGCACGAACCAGCTGGACACGCTGCTGCTCGACTCGCCGCAGCAGCAGGAGATGGCGCTGCTGCACGCGATCCTGCAGAACCTGTGCCGCCTGTTCGCGCACCCGAGTCTGATCATCACCGAGGCGCAGGTCGTGCTCTGGCTCAACGTGCTGAAGAACAAGACGATCCTGAAACAGGGCGAGGCGTACATCGGCGAGATCCTGGCCAAGCTGCGCCAAGTGTCGTTCGAGAAATACTTCAAGCTGGGGTCCCCCGACCGCGACGACGGCGAGAACATCGTGTGTATGACGAGCGCAGAGGAGTTTGACGACCACCACGAGTACATGGCGTTCTTCGGCAACTTCCGCGGTCGTCTGTACGCGCTGGTCCGCGTGATCGTGCAGCTGAACCCGACGGTTGCGCTGCAGATGCTGCTCGAGCGCGCAACGTTTGTGCTGACGCAGTACACTGCGGGATCCGACCACTTGAGCGCGGACCGAGGGCTGTGCACGGAGCTGAGCACGGAGTTCCTGTACCACGAGGGCATCTCGTCGCTCATTGACTGCGTCGTGAAGCAGCTGCCGCAGTCGACGCTGGAGAACCCTGCGAACCAACAGATCCTGCACGCGCTTCTCGAGCGCATCCTCGCGTTCGAGAGCCAGGACCCCCTGCTCAAGTTCCGCCAGATGTTTGTCCTGTCCGCGTTCTCCAAGTACTATGTGCTCGATGGCAATGTGCTCACGAATGTGTTTGAGATTCTCTTTGGCAACATCAACTTCTTGCTCCCAGGTGAAGACGTGCACGGCCACATGAGCAACGACACGATCGTGGTTCGCCGTCGCGCACTCGCGTCGCTCGTGTCGATTTGCCAGGCGATCCCAGCGCACATCCTGCCGGTGCTTCCAGTGCTCTGCACCAAAGTGCAAGAGCTGTTCGCTGCCGACCGCGTGTTGGATTCCGAGGGCGTGCTGCTCTACGAGATGCTCGTGCTGGTCTCCAACTCGATGGCGAACGCGGAAGAGCGCGCGCAGTTTGTCCAGCAGATCGTCCAAGAGCCTCTTTCGCGGTGGACGGCACCGGAGATGACGGCGCTTGTGAGCTCCCCAGAGAACATCGTGTCTGCGATTGAGACCGCCGCGAGCAACCCGGAGACGCGCAAGCTGCTGTTCAAGGTGGTGAAGACGCTCACGACGCTCTACGGCATCGCCAAGCGCGCTGGACCCGAGTCTTTTGGCATGACGTGGCCGCACTTGCTGCCGAACTTGATGGCGTTGATGCGCTCGATGCATGCATTCTACGAGCCGGCGATCAAGGACGCTGTGTTGAAGACCTCGACTGCGTGCTGGCTCCTGTCGTTGTCTGTGGACGAGATCGCGCAGCTGCTGGGCGGGAAGCACCAGCTGGAGGAAGAAGAGGTCGCGAAGCTGCCAGCCGAGTCGAAATGGTCCAAGTGGCACAAGAACATCCGCGACGTGACGTACCACGTTGTGGGGCTGGCGCTGGGACAGAAGAGCTTCTACAGCAACCCGCAGGCGATGTCGTTCTTCCAGAACAGCATTCTGAGCAATGTCGAGGTGATGGAGCACCGTCACCTGAAGAACGAGCTCGCGTACGTGTTTCTGCCGTTCCTCAAGGCGTGCCCGCAAGAGCTGTACCCGTCGCTGTTGGACCCCGTGCTGTCGCACATTTTCGGTCACTTGGTGCAGCGCTTCTCGAGCTGCTTTGTGAAGGCGTCGTCGCTGACCGACGTGGACCTGGCGCTCAACAGCAAGACGAAGAAGACGCCGTGGTCAGCGCTGATCGTCGGCGTGGAGGAAGCGAAGCACGATGTGGCGCAGGAGAAGATGCTGATGGACCTCGCGCGCCAGCTGATGGAGTTTCTCGAGTTCGCGATCGACGCCAAGACCGTTGTGGGCGGTGACACGGACAACCCGAAGCACGTGATGAACCCGGAAGACGAATACCAGCGCGACTTCATTTTGCTCCAGTCCAACTCGCTGCCGTTCTCGGTTGGCGCGCTCCTGGTGCAGATCATCGGTTGGAAAGACACGCTGAGCTGTCGCAAGGCGGCATTACTGGGCGAGAAGCTCGTCAACAATCTGCACAGCGACCCGAAGTTCAACCAGCTGCTCGGTCGCGACGTGTTCTCGGCGTCGCTCGAGGCGCTGCTGCACGAGCACGTGGGCCACGTGAAGGAGGACGGACTCAAGTGGGAGCTGATCAACCTGGCGCGCAACATCTACTGCCGTCTGAGTCTCGGGCTCGTGCCCGTGGATGAGTGCAAGGGCATCGACCCGTGCAACCAGCCGCTGCGACCGGCGTTCAGCTTGTGCATGCTGCCGCGCGAGATCCTGCTCTCGCTGCCGGACGTGACGCTGTCGCAGGTGGAGGCGCTGGACGTGTTCCTGCGCGAGAAGCACAGCATGAAGACCCAGAAGAACGCGTTCAAGGAGTTCCTCGAAGTGCCGATGCTCGCGATCCGCCAGCAGAAGGCGCTGGCAGCTGGTGGCAGCGGCTCGCCGTTGGGGGCAGCAGCAGCAGCAGGGGACAGCAAGAAACAGATCCAGGACCTGCCGGAGAAGCTCGTGATCCAGGCGAAGGAGTATGAGGCCGCCGCCAAGTTGTACGAGACCCACAACGCAGACCTGGACGCCGGCGCGCTCTTTGGACTGTGACAAGGGGCTCGTGAAGACACGTGCGTGAAGAAGAAGAAGATTGATAAGGTAGTAAAGACAGAGAGACAGAGAGACCCCACACTAAAACAGTTTAACATATAGCCACCCACCCACCCCCACTTCCAATAGTAGTACGTGTTTCAACCATTTAAAGACCCACACAAACGACAACAAACAGCCACGCCACGCCACAAATCTAAAAGCCCAATAGAAAGAACCCACGTATTTACTACTGCTATCTCTTGGACGCCACTGGGTTTACTTGGGCGGCACGTACTGGTAGACCATGGCCTTGTCGCTGATCGCGAGCGCGTACTTGGCGTTGAAGTCGGCGACAGTCTGCACGTCGTCGCCCTGGCGGCAAAGGTAGAGCTGGCGCTCCAGGTGGTACATGAGCGGCGGGCTGATGTAGTGGAACGCGACCGAGTCCGGCGCGCACGACTCCTTCTTCCAGCGCACGCCGCCGATCATCGAGTGGTACTGCACGTACCAGTACTCGGGGTCGTCCGGGTTCGTGTAGTAGACGCCCTTGGGCTTGTCGGCGTGCCAGCGCTCGCGGCCGCGCTGGTCGCGCGTGTCCCACGGGTACACGCCATGCCACATCATGCAGAACGAGATGGACGCGTCGTCGGGGAGCATCTCGCTGTACACGTCCGAGAGGCACTTCTTGTCCGGCAGGATGGACACGATCTTGTCCAGGTACTTGCGGTTCATGGCGTACCCGGGGCCGCCCGAGTTGAACACCCAGCGGTCCCAGTGCTTGCGCCACGCGTTCTCGAGCGCGTCGTCCACGATGTAGTAGCTCACGAGCTCCTGCGTGAGGTTGAAGCGGTGCCCCATCTGCATGGGCTCTTTCTTGAAGTTGTTGAGGATCTCCGGTCGCGCCAGGTACTGCCGCAGGTTCTCCACGATCACGTACGCGTCGTCGTCCGCCTTGTAGAACCAGTCAAAGTCGTGGCGAAAGTGCTCGTAGACGTACTTGAGCGTCGCCTTGTGCTTCTGCCACAGATGGTTGTGGTCCGCGACCACGTCCAGCTGCACGACCTCGAAGCTTCGGAGCGTGCCCTGCGCCTCGCTGCCCACCGAGATGCTCGCGCTCGCGTTGCTGAAGAAGAGCAGCTTGTCGCAGCGCTGCCCCCACGTGTCCGCCACGGCCTGCGCGCGCGTCGCGTGGTGCACCGAGATGGTGTTCACAAAGCAGAGGATGCGCGGGTAGGACGATGACGACGATGAGTCTTTGCCGTTGTTGTTGGTTATTGGCGCCGGCCGCTTCTCCGGCGTGACTTTGATGAGGCTGAGCGCCGCCCCCGAGGCATCCGCGTCGCGCGGACAGATCTCGCTTCGCGGCGCCACGGACGGGACAGGCGTCGCAGTGTCCGCAGTGGCGGCAGCGGCTTCTTCGGCGCCGGTAGTGAAGGCGAAGCATGCGCTCAGCAGGAAGAGCGCGAGCCACAGGCAGCGGCAGCGGCGCAGAGAAGGCGACAAGCGCATGGAGCTGGCGAGCGACATCTGACTCCTGACTCCTGACTCGGATAATGGGGAGGAGCGAGCAGGAAAGACAAAAAATAGGACACTCTTTTCCGATACATTGAGCGAGGACATTTTTAGGTTGCCACGTTTAGGATACCGTTGACACTCATAGGAATTAGGATATTTGTTCGATCTGAATTAGGACTTTGTTGTGACAAAAACAAACTCAAGCCAAACAATCCCACGCTAAGGCTGCCTTCGCCGTCCAGTGCGTTGCAGGAAACGGTTACCGGAGGCGCTCATTACCCTAGCGTTATTCGCCACAGCACCTCCCGTCCGGAGCACTTGTTGCCGTCTGACGTGAAAAACTGTTATTAGATAACACATGGAGACCGGAAGCTCAAACGTGCTCTTGATAGCGCGGTTTACAACCCCGAATACAACATTCATTCGTTTCAAATTTCAAAAATTATGTTGGACTTTCCGCCAACGACTTAACGTAGCAAATCTCTTCTCCTTCGTCTCTTTCTTCGCTCTCTCCCCACTACAGCTCGTGTTAAGGCTTCTGGTTCGCTTTCTCGTCCGTAGGTGGTTTGCTACCAAGCGAAGAAAGGCTGTCTCCCCGCTTTGCCAGAGGAGTCGATGAATGACAAGCAGCGGAATCTGGTGCAGCTAATGACCAAGTTCGATCCGATCGAACGCGTGAAGATCGCCTTCGTGGTGGACATGCTCACCGAGATCGCCCAGGTAGCATGCTCCTGACCCGGGGGATATCTCCAGCGACAGCTTCGATAATGCACATCGCAAACGAGTACACATCCGAGGCAAGCGACGGCCGCCTGCCCACCAAGTACTCTGGAGACTTCCAGTGCACAGCACCCATCTTCTCCACGTCGATCTGGATCTCCGCTTCATTCAGCAAACAACTCAACCCAAAGTCGATCAGCTTCGCCCTGCCGTCCATGCCCACCATGATGTCGTCGCACTTGAGGTCGTTGTGAGCGATGTTCAGTTCGTGTAGGTATTGGAGCCCAAGCGCTGCCTCGTACAGGCGTCGCCACGTCGATGGGCGGTTCACTTTGTCCCTCAGGGATTCCTGCAGCTGCGTTTCTTTTGGCACCGCTCCGTAGACGAATACGAATGGAGACCCGATGTGGCATGCGCCAAACAACTTGACCACATTCGGATGACTCAACTGGTACCACCGCGCCGCAGCCTCGCTGAATTGGCTCATAGTCAAGCCACTGGTCTCAATCATCACTCTTGTATGTCGCCACTTGCCTTCGTAGAACTCGACGTCTCCCTCGCATCTGGCGAGGTTCCAACTGTGAAACCCCACATCGTCGCGGGAGATGAACCACTCTGGAACAACAGGACTTGCTCCAAGAGCGCTGCAGGACGCTCTTCACAGTATCTTGCATCTCCGATTGGTCGACTTCGCTGTAGGTCTCGAGTTCATACTGGAGAAGCATTGCAGCTTCTCGTCTCTGAGCATCGCTTTCGAATCCATCCACCAGAACTAGAACACTCCTGGTCAGTTCTTTAAACCGCAACCAAAGTGACGTCAGGTCTTCTTCCCAACGACCCCTCCATTCCTCACCATTCGTCTCCAAACCCACCATCTCAATGAAATGGTCCAGCTCCTCATGGAAGTCTTGAATCCGCTTTGTGATCGTACGGCTGCCAATGAATCGCAGTAAAGGACTCTGTCGCTTTTCAATGTTCAGAAGCAATCTGCAGAAGCGGAACAGAGTATTGGCAAACGACACGCGCGCGTTCTGCTGCTGGAGCTGGGTCTTCTCGGCGTTTCTTTCAAGCTGAGCGCAAACGTCTTGGAACCGGTGGATGATTTGAGCGCACATGGGCCCAAATTCAAAGGCGGAGCTGCACAAACTTCGCATCGTGTCGAACGTCCCAGGAATCAGTGGATGCTCGTCGCTAGGTATATCTTTGTACCCAAGAGCTCCTCTACGCGCGATCAGCAGGTGCACACCAGCGAAGAAATCCCATCGCGCAGCTGAGATAAGTGGGGTTTCGCCGTCTTCTCCGCTCCGGACATTGGCTGGGGCTCCAGCGTCAATCAGTTCTTGAAATGCCCTCATGTGGCCTGCACGGCCAGCGAGAGTGAGCGACGTCTCATTCTCTCTGGATAACAGGCTCGAGCACGCCTTCACGCCTACAGAGGCGCCATCCTCGATCAAGACTCGCACGATACCCGCCAGTCCGCTCTCAGCTACGTAGAACAACGGCGTCCTTCCGTGTCTTGTCCTCGTATCCACAGGAACACCTTGCGCAATGAGCTTCTGTGCTGCTTCAGCGTCACCCACAGCGGCAGCAGTGAATAAATCCACTACCTCACGGGAGAAATCGTTCTCACCATCAAGCGCGCTAGCTCGAAGCAGCTCTGCCACCACGTGCCGGTGGTGATTTCGTGCTGCGAACGACAGAGCTGAGCTTCCTCCGTAATCCCTCGCTTCTGCGTCAGCACCATTGCCGATCAATTCTTGGACGACATCGAGGAAGCCGGACCGAGCTGCGTGCGAAAGAGCCGATCTCCCTTCGCAGCGTTTTAAATCAGCAAAAGCGCCATGGTCGATCAGTTCTCGAACGATGTCGGTACAGCCTGCTCCCGCAGCGTGTGACAACGCGGTCATGCCTTTGCTGTCCCTTGCGTTGACTATAGCTCCAAATCGATT
>JAADVK010001005.1:0-12919 GCA_023334975.1 Globisporangium sylvaticum | reverse complement strand
GGTTAGGTGCTTGAAAGCTGTGTGCACTGGATCACACGTGTCGTGTAGAATGAACGCAAGCGACAACTTCGACGCTTGCATTAGCTCGTGCAGCTTCATGATTGGACCAGGACTTGTTGTGCTGTCTGTTTGCGGGTCTTTTGAGAAATGAAGTCAAGTGGGCAGTGCCAACCGATATCCAATCAAGATATCGGTATGGACAACCCTCAAGTAGAGGAGACGCACGCTGTTAGCGGCCATCTCTCCCCTCCACATAACGCTGCGAATGGTTATACGAACCTGGAACTGACTGCATCGAGGGACAGTGTCCCGATGGGAACATTTCACCCAACAATGTAGAGGACTGTGAGAACAAGTCCACGGCGCGATTGGCAGATTACCACCCTGTCTATCCACTGTACGTATGCTCGGCGCGCTTTGAGTTGGTTTTTCATTGTGGGGGCGGCCCTATCTAAAGTCGCGCAATGCAGTCACGATTTGTTTTCTGATTCAATGACGTCCCACGTATTACGGCGCAGGTGTAGTTCGCGCGGTAATCGCACTTTGTTTGATCGATGATCCCTCGAACACACTCGTGGGCACGTCGTCAGGTTGTGCCCAGCCTGATCATTGAGGCTTTTCACTGGAAGGTCTCTTTTCAAGCTTTCGTGTCTGCTCGAAATATTGTGCTGTCCGACTTGAGGACCACCACTACTGAAAGATCTTGTCCCAACTCTACATACTTTTTTTTATAGTAATACTGAAATACATTATTCAAACACACCTCACGGATCGAAGACAGTCTGTTGTGACTCAAGGGTGTGAAGTGGGAGGGAGACCATGATCACCTACTTTCCAAAAGCGGTCATTTGTTCTGGTAGAACTTACTCTTGGTTGGACAGCCAGAGGCACAGGACTCATTTTCGTATCACCTGAATATTAATCGTTTGGGCAGTTGTGACCGCAGGACTGGCTGGACATCTCGGTGGCGCGCGTCGCCTCTCCTAGATATCGCTGCTAACGGTCAGCATTTTGAAGCATGTTCTGAAGCATGCTGGACGATTGTTTACGCGTGACATCTCTCTTTCCTGTATGACTCACAAGCAACGATTTTACAGCAACCCGCTGTCGTCCTGCAGAAACGCAATGGTTTTTTGCTGGTCGAGATCACATCATACCTGTTGGTAACCGAGTACCACCGTACTTTACGTTGATATGTAGAAAACTTTAACGTCACAGACTATAGAAGATGAAATCACCGTATACATGGCCCTAGTTCGCGAAACGCCCACCTATCCATTCGCTTTGCAACGATCTTCTCCGACAACAGAGTGGTACACAGGGTAGCAGAACAAGACAACAGTAATTCTGATCGAAATACCTGTCCATAGCGAATGTGTGTCAATTCCTTAGTTCGATTATTTTGACCCAAACGTCTACATGGATACACACCAACTGCAAACAGCAATTCAAAGGCGGAGGCTCGAGGCGCTTGCTCCTGTCTCGGCGTAGCTACTCGGTATCGTGTTTCGAGATCTTTTAGAACCTTTAATACTACGCAAGAGCAACATCCGCGATGGAGTTTAAGGTACATGTGAACGAGCAAACAGTGATCCATTGGCGCGGATACCAACACTCAGTCACGCTTTGACTGGAATAACTCATGTTCAGGGACAAGATCCAGATCTTGTTGGTGCGCGACGCACAGTCTCATCAAAACATACAGATGCAATCCATTGAGAGATGAGCGTCAGACGCAGAGGACTGCATTTCCTCGTGGGTGAAAGAGCGACAGCAAAGTGTAGAGTGACTTTTCTACCAAGTGGTCGGAGCCACTATATACGTATCCCCAATGTGATTACACCGCAACCAGAACCAATCCAGTCATCCAAACAATGTCGTTCCCGCTCAACTCGAGGATGATGTGTGCTCTGGATAAAGGATCAAGCATTCAATTCCACCCACCGATTCTACTAGCTGCTACTGTACATACATACAGCATGTCACATGTGTGTGTGTGTGTGTGTGTGTTTCGACTGTAAAACGCAATGAATCTACTATTACACAGCATCTATTTCGTCCACGGCTCGTACCAGTACGCGAGTTGTAGCGTCAACACGACGAACTCGTGTTCGCTGACGTTTCTAATGCGCGAACCATCGCCGGATGTAGGTGCGGCAACAACAAGTTTTTCGATGTGGCAAATCATCATCCAACCAAATAAATTTACAGTACACATAAGGTTTTAACTCACCTCCAGCACTCCTGCCAAGTGATATTCATGTGAAGCATATTTTTCGGTGTATCGTGCTCCGATTTTTTTGTGCCGTCTATAGGCAGACAAGGCGGCATTGAGAGCCTGATAGAATCGCAACTGCACGAGAAACCGCTTTCATGAACAGTGTGATATCGATAGAGCTCACCAGTAAATACCAGTACGAAAAGGGATTCCGATCACGTGAAGAGAGAAAGAGAGAACCACGAGTGTGAGAGCGCGCTTTTGCTGAAGTAGGCGCGCAATCATCGAGTGGGGAGCATGCTACAGTTGAACTGGCGATAGCAATACCGTGGACGAGCTCGAACTCATTCCTTTCTTTGTGTCCCGCGCTCATGATGTGTTTGGGCAAAGGTTGAAGATGTGCATTCGCTTAAGCGGTTTTTCACTCATCTTGCTTGTAAACTGCTCTCCGCCTCTCTGAGGAATCAATGTCAGCGCAATCACTTCAGTAAAGTACAGTTATCGATATGTTATGAGCCGTCGTCAACACAACGAAAGTGTATCAGAAGCGAAAAGGACTTTGCTGACCGAATTATTACCACAAATAATCGAATTTGTGAGCTGTTTACGATTTGCTTAGTTTAGTTTTGAAACACATGACAATTGGCTAAAGCCCTGAGTTGCTCTATAACCCATTTAAAAAAACATATCCACCCGTATAGTATTAGCACAATGCTCTTTATCCGATTCAGTTCAATGAGTGACATCCATCGATGAGTCCCAAAATGGCCACTCATATTTGGATTACGCCTTTCCTACCCACGCCGCCCGTAACACAGAAAGAATAGCAGAGAGTGGACAGCTTGCCGCGACAGGCTCACAGGCTCACCTCGCACGACTCTCCGCAATTATAACCCAGCCAATCAAGCGAGCGATGGAGTCCCATACGACCAGGTGATTGGCTGAAATACACCAAAGGTTTATAGTATCACCTGACCAGCGGATCCGTTTCGCTATCTCACTTGATCTCTCTGTTCTTTTCTTCTTCTTCTCCCTCCCGTCCTTCGTCCGTCACTTTCTGGAAAACGAGAGCACGCTCAGACAGAAAAGCGAAGATCACTCTCACTTCCTCATACAGCGCACCACTTGCGCCAACTGCACCGATGGACACCACTCAGAGAGCGACGAAAACATCAAGGACCGACGACGCGCAAAGCCAGCTCACGTCCACCTCGCCACAATGTACCGCAAGCCCCGAGCCGCCACGACACTCGCTCGCGTTCATCCTCGACCAGGAGCTGGGCGACAGCAGGCTCCTCTCGGCCTCGTCGTCCGCTCCCGCACAATGGCAATCGCCGTCATTGACATGCGTTGAGCCAGCACCCGCCAACAATCACGCGGAAGGCAACGTCGCTGCGGCAGCATACATACCCGATCAGGAGCTAGTGGAGGCGGCGCTCTCTCGATCCCCGTCGTATTCATCATCTGCTCGGAGGCCATCGCTGGCCTGGCCGTGCTTCAAAGCGGTGCAAAATCACAATCACGACGAAATGTACAGCGATGCAGCGGTGGCGCCACTCACACACACGGGCAGCTCCATCTCGAAGCGCACGAAAGAGGAGCGACGCAAGGCCCGCGGGTGCACGATCACAGGGTGTCCGAACTACACGATCGACCGCGGACTCTGCTTCCGCCACGGGGTACGTACGTGTGCTGAGTTCAATCCGTGGGTCTGTGTTCAATGAACTTGATTGACGGACGACTCACTTCCTCTCTGCTTATATCGATGTCCGTTTGCAATTGTGCGGATAGGGAGGGAAGCAGTGCACGGTCGAGGACTGCAACACAAGCGCCAAACAACAAGGACTCTGCTGGAAACACGGTGCGTACTGCATGAGTAAAGCTAGTGTTGTTACAGTCGAACCCAGCAAATCTGACACACTTTTTGTGTGAAATGGAATAGGTGGGTCCACGGGCTGCACGATTGACGGATGCACGCGTGGTGCCAAGTCCAAAGGGCTCTGCTGGTCGCACGGCGGCGCGAGCAAGTGCACAGCTGACGGCTGTGATAAGCGAACGATCTCCAGGGGGCTCTGCTGGGCTCACGGCGGCGGCAAGCGGTGTCTCTTTGACGGCTGCAAGCGACCCGCGACCAAGAAATCTCGCAACTTTTGCGCAAAGCACGGCGTCGAAGTGAACCAAGTGGATTACGTCTTTGAAGTGTAGCTTGGCTGTGCTGCAAAGGAAAGTACCAAGCGTTTGAGATTGGCGAGCGTGAGATGACAGCCTACGGTCCGACCGTGTTTCTTGCAATTGCGGGGACGTAAGCAGACGGACAGGCTATCGATACACTGAAATGCGCTCCATCCGGTACATGTATTGATTTCATTCGCTAGCTAGAAGAGATGTGGAGCTGTGGATTCTGAGACTCTGGTAAGAACTTGGTGTGTATTTATCGAAGGTATAATGTTAAGCGGTTGTAGCAATCATCTACTTGGAGACGCCGAATGAGCTCATGTATCCGCAGACAACCAAACTCAAAGATCAATATATTTGCTCAAGTAAGTGCACTGATTGAGCTCGATGCGGTCTTTAGCTCACTTCGCAATGTCCGCTCGGCGGCTGCTTTGCAATCGGCCAAACGCATTATAGCGATAGAATAGATCATTCAAGTAATTATCCAAAGCACGTGTGCCTCGAAGTCTCGGGGCATTATTGCGCTTCGAATTCCGGCTAAAATCGAGCGCTACAAGTGCTGCCAAGCGGTGTGCTGGAACGATCTCATCAAGCACATGCTTGAGGACAGCAGAGCTGGTACAGAACGATATACTAGTACCCCATAACTACAACTGAAGTGAGTGCGTCTTACGCGGAGGCGTGCTTCTCGCGTGTTCACAAAGAAACCAATGTTCGCAAGGACGAGCAATTTCATGTCGAAACTCCTATCAGCAAAACCAGCTATAAACAAGGAAATATGCATTGTACCGTCACCAATAGAACACGCTCTCAAAATAAAAGTGTCGTCTTCTTTCTTGTGTATCGTGTAGAGATAACTGCAGTGGTGGGAATGGTTATCGCCTGATACTTACGCTGCTGCAAGTTAAAGCACATCTAGCAGTGCTATATGCTCTGCCAAGTGACAGCCTTGGTTCACACAGACGCTCGGTCGAGATGAAAGGGAGAGTGAGAACAGCAGCTTCGCAGCGATATACCCCGCGCTAGGTGACAGGAGCTCTCGCGACCGGCGCACAGGTGCTCGTTCACTCTGGGACGTGCACACAGGTAGGGGGAACCATTGTCGGTGGGACCAGAGATACCGGCATTTCTCTCTGCATTCCGAGTACAGAACCGTAATTGTCCGATTCAAATGACAAACAGCGCATGCACGGCGGTGTGATTATGTGTTGACGCAGTAAACAGCAGAGCAGGTCCGTATTTCTGATTTCCTGATCACGCCTCAAGCGCATACAGTCCAACCAGTGGAAGGGACGGTTTGCCTGGTTGGGTCCTGATCTGCTTCAACATTCGCGGCGAGTGTCTGATTCGTTCAGTCTGACGCGAAAGAGGTGTGGAGCTTCTCATTGACAATGGATCCGCAATTTGGTGTTTCTTTTCTATCGCACTTGAATCAAAGCTTGCGTTACGAAGAGCAGTCAGTTTCTCTCCAATCCGACATCGCATACGAGCACCGTTTGTACGCTTTCGCTGGCTTCGAATGTAAATTCCCACACCAGCGAGATGTCGGATAAAGGTCGGGCTTTGAACAAGCCAACAGAGCACAATTCAGTTGTTGACTGCTCTCACGAGATCGCAAAAGTAGGCATTCGGCTGACGACTCGTGTGCTCGCAGTCGATTGTGTTGCATTTCGCGATCACGAGAAACAGAAGAAGTACAGCGCCGATATGGCTGTGGAGCACAGAAGTCCCCGGCTTTCTGACAAATAAATAGCGAGCATATTTCAGGGTATTTACTGCGTACCTTTTTCAGTGCGAAATGTAAAAGGCTGCTTCTGAAGTAGATTTTCACTTTGATAACAGTAGCTCATACAACTGGAAAAGGTTGCCCTCGAATACTGCGCTGTATGCATTATGCTTTCTCAGCCCATCCGCAGCACTCACGGTGGCGGGCGAAACGCAAGCCAACTGCAACTATTCCTTATTATTCATATCACTCGTCAGGGTAGTCTGTAGGAGGAACGGACTCTTTGGCAATATCTAACACTATTTTTGATGCGGCCAGCTCTACTGTAGCGCCAGCGTTTCGGCATAAGAATGACCTCGCGTTTTCGATCCTCTAGTTGTTTACAAGTAGTTCCATTGTGGCTCTATAATTCATGCACATAGTCCACTTGACAGATTTCAGCGCCATGCTGTGCGCAAGTCAAGGGCCTCCCCTGACGCTGGACACTTTAAGATCATCCTCTTCTCGCAGCCATTGGTGCTGATAATCCTAGCGGGGCCGTACGACCAGCACAGGCCTTTGGAGTTAGCTCCTCTGTACATCCAGTGATAGTGCAGCTTGTCGAGCTACCGAGCAGTTGCGGCTGCGTCGTTTAAACGGCGCGCACCAACTGAGTTTCTCAATATCTTTGTCACAGAGCAGTTCGTATCGTGTTTCCAGTAAAATTCGCGACTCTTGACTCTCTCATCCTGAAAGTGACGGACGAAAGAGTCGGAAGACAGAGAAAGTGAACTCATGGGAAAGGGTCCCTTTGGTGCTGCTATCCGATTATTCAAATACGTACGAAATTCAGCAATGCATTTGGTCGTAATCAGCTTTGGAGCAGCTGCGATTGGCTGGACACTCCGTGGCTCTAGATTATCAGTTTCGTTGAGGATTCATGTCGAGAGTTGCCCAATCTCCAAATCGCGAGTGTCGTGTTGCGATGGAGGATCATAATCGAAGTATCAGCATAACTATCTGTGAAGGACTGTGTTCGTGTGATATTGAAGCTAGTCTTGAAATCAATCGATGCATGTACAGTTGTGATGATGTGTGGACGGAGTGATCTGTAAATCGCATCTGTATTCGCTTGTCTCTTTCTGTATCACCAGTTAAGTTGAAGCTAATAAATGCACTTTACTGATCAGCATCCAAGCAGGCAGCAGGTCAACTTTATCATTCACGGTGGGTGTCTGAGATGTCCAGTTTGTCGTTTCTACGTGACGAGAGTGCGTTCTCAAACCAGACCCTGTGGGGCGGCTTCGCAACCTCTGTCGCTGGTCAGCGTAAGCAAACTTGGTATCGCTACTGCTTCAACTGACACCATCGCCGCTGTTCATGGGTCAGTTTGTGCCGCGTTCACACCACCCAAGATTCTCATACCTACATCAAGCAGTACTTCAGACACAAGAAGCTAGGAGGTTCAGCACACACGTGAAGCTGCAGGTGATGATATTAAATAACACTGTTGCCTCATGCTCAAGATCGATCCCTCTTATATCCGATCTCGCACATTAGATAAGCTCCGCAGCTAAAATGTCCACATCAAAATGATGACGGACAAAAACAGGGAGGGAGGAGGTCACCAGAGCACAACTCCAATGTTCACGGATAGCTGGAGATCGGAAAGTAAGCATTCCACTGGCCACTTTCCACTTCGACGCAAGCGCACGCGACAACCAGAAGATCAAACCGTAATCACTTGGTAGCGATACATGACATACAGGGATCCACGGAGCGACTATTGATGAACATTTGATCACTCAAGAATCGACTAGAGTAAGCCCATATTGAATCGATCTGCGAATACTTGCTGCATGCGATTGAAGTTGCAGAAGTTAATTTGTATGGGGGGTCAGCGAACACTTCGGACAGCATGGCCTGAGATGCAACTCCTTCAAACACAATAAGAGGACAGAGTATCGCTAACCAGGTGTACTAATCTGAGCGCATGTTGAATGTGGATGTCAAGCGATTTTTAACGGAGATACACACATCTGGGCTTTCCACTTTTGCGCATCACTCGTAGAGGTGAATGGTACCATATACTCACACGATGATATTGCAGCTCCGCAAAGAAAGGCGGTATGTATCCGGATACCAAAGTCCTTTTCGACTAACAAACGACAGCTCTGTCGTCCAAAAATGCCTCAGCTTCTCGTTTCAATTGACTGTGAATGTCCGGTTTCTTTCACTGCGTGGTGGAAATTCAAAGCGCACCGAAGCAACGTTCGGTCCCAACTTGCTTTCATTGAAGCAATGCTATAAAACTTGCCAGTCGAGTGTTCTGAAGAGACACCCACTCAACCTGCCCAGACAAAACCCACTTAACATGTGGTGTTTTATACTTCAAGATGCAAGAAGTGCTAGGAGAGTAGAGGCTTCTAGGGCCAGTCAACTGGGCTTGCATGTGATTTTGAGGCTACCCATCGTGTGCGCAGCTGCTTGGTTTGAATCCTACACAGTAAAATGCTGCGCACTTGCGCCAGGACCCTTCAACAAACTCGACCGAGGTCTTTCACCTTGCTCGAGGCTAGACGCTGGATATCCTACTCAACGGAGAGAAAGAAGCACGACTAACGCGCTGACTACTATCTTGACGACAAACACTTATACAATGACACTCATCCAGTAAATTGGTCCTCACTAATTATTGTGATTGCGTTGCACCACCCCACACTGGGTGTAATATGAGTAGAGGGTGGTCTCCCAGGCATCCTCAACGATCTAGACGGGAGCGACCACAGCACCAGTATTTACTGATAATAATAAAGGGCTCTTTTATCCATCGCAGCTGCACTAAAGTAGACCTCGACCACATGGTTGGCTCAAATGCGTAACGTAGAGAGCCAACTCACTTGTGCTCTTTGTCACTTCCAGAAAAGAGAGATCGAGCTCAGACAGCAAACCCCGCACGCCACTCTGCTCGAATCCCACCAACGCCGCGCAATCATCGCGAGGATACGTCTGATACGATGAACACACCGACTGTCTACGATGATCGACACGCCCTCACGCCACCCAGAAAGAGCAAGGGGAGTACTATGACTCCTGGATCCCCAAGACACTCGCTCGTGTTCATTCTCGACCAGGAGCTCGAAGAGGACCTGGCGTATTCGTCACTTGGCCGCGAGCTGCACGCTGACTACTTTGATCCAGCCCACGAGTACCGCCAACCTCAAGCGTACGATGCTGCGGCGGTGGCGCCACTCCCAGACACACTCGGTCCGTCATTGAAGCGTAACAAGGAAGAGCGACGCAAGGCGCGCGGGTGCTCAGTCGTAGGCTGCCCGAACTACACGATCGACAGAGGACTCTGCTTCCGCCACGGGGTACGTACGCTTGCTTTGGAAACAATCTGATTGTTGTGTGCGATTGGTGTGTGTTTTTCTAATCGCTTCTGTTCGCAATGGGCTTCGAACAACTTGACAGGGAGGCAAGAGATGCTCGGTCGACGGCTGCAGCACCAGCGCCAAGCATCGAGGGCTCTGCTGGAAACATGGTGCGAATATGCAATACAACGAGTTCTATGTTTCATGCACATGCGTTGATGAGCCTAACTCTGCTTGTGTTGTCTACTTCTTTAGGCGGATCGATATGCTGCAGTGTCAGCGGATGCTCGCGTGGCACCAAGTCCAAGGGGCTCTGCTGGGCACACGGTGGCGCCACCATGTGCACAGCCGACGGATGCGAAAGGAGGATGATCTCCAAGGGACTGTACTGGGCTCACGGCGGTGGCGAGCGGTGCCTCTTTGACGGCTGCAAGCGTCCAGCGACCAAGAAGACCCTTGACTTTTGCGTACAGCACGGCGTTGAAGTGAGTCAAGCTAACTACGTGTTTGAACTGTAGGTTGCAATTCCATAGTTTTTGGGGACTTCAGGGACAGCATTTAAACCGAAGAATGGTGCCACCTTACCAATATGCTCTATCACGCCTAGTGCCCGGCTGACTGTAACAGCAGCATAAAGGGTTTGGAACTGATCGCGAGTGTTCCGCTCCCGCTGAAATCTATTCGAGTCTCCGAACGTTTGGAGTCAATAAGAGTAAGCACAGATCCATGACATGGTTGGTGATGCGAGCCTAATTCATCTGGACTAGATGCGGGACGGAATGCATATGGTTTTGTGGCTGCATCCACACGGATTGTAAATGTGTTGTTTCTATGGGGATTCTCGACTAAGAGCATGAGTGATGAGGTCGAGAGTTAATTGTAACTTTGACTTAGTCGCTCAGATTGACGGCTTAGTGATTGAGTGGTGCTTGTAGCTTGACTGAGAGAGAGAGAGAGAATTGCTTCCTAGAGAGGTCTCGTACAGTAAAAGGACAGTAGCAAGAGCGCGAACTTCACCGGGAGTGGTTTTGTGCCTTAAGATGGCTTCCACATCCGCAATTCCAAACTTTCTCACACTCCGTGGGAAACAAGTGTGCTCAAGTTTCCTATCCTTCAGCCATCCAGCTTAACAACTGGTCCAGGCAGGCCTCTGAGCTGAAGTGCGGACGCAAAGGTTCCGTTGGAAAGAAACTGCCGGAGGATAAGAAGAAGTACTTTGGATGCGTTATTTGTATATACCATTTTCAATCTGCGAAGCATATTGCTGAAATCCTCGGAATACAATCCGGTCTTCAAAATAGTAGTTGCAGCTCCGGTCTCACCATACCGTAAAGCTTCCAGCAATCCAACTCTTCCCACCCATTCCAACCGTGGTTTAATCAAGAAGACCCCATTTTCTATCCGGTACACCGGATTTAAATGCTATGCAAACGAGATTGCTAGCGTCACTGCGCACCGCGGGAATATATATACATGAATCCAAGACATTGGACTGATGACAAATCCCATTCCGCTGCGCAAGTTCGGCTCCCTGATCATGCTAACCCTTCTTTGTGGGCCATTTTCAACTTGTTCCAATCCCATTCCAATCCCATTCCTATCCATATCTCTACTATAACTGACTCGCATATTTGGTTGGAACAGGGGCCGAAGTTTTTGTTCCTCAAATAATCTAGTTGGAACGGTTTGACTTGGACTTGTTTTAAAACACCTACTGTACCCCTCCGGTTGGAATCTCTGTGGCATTTCACCATAACATGTAGTTATCGCCAGGCTACCGCTATAAAACCATAATACCAGTAAAAGCTGGTAAATATCTTGTAATCGAGACTGGTACTGTATTCGGGAATGTCTGTTTGAGTATTGGTTAAAAGTCCAACCTCATTGCGAAACAGAATAACATAAATGTCGCGATGGATCGTTTATAAACGATAAGATACTTTCAGATGAGCCGTTCAAGGTGTTGGGACCAGCCTCTGCAGTCCCCCTGTTTCCAATCATTACATGTGGATCTGTTGCACTGGAGAGTATTTTGGCTGTAAATGGTTGATGCAAAATGCACACGACGCGCTTCATGTCCACTCGCTATATTTAAGAGCATCCAAACTACAGTGAATACACTATAAATGATTGTTGTCCAAACTTCGGGCACCAACGCTCTGGAATAGTCAATTGGAAGGACGAGTGTGCAGCAATCATTATATAATGTACAGTTTTATGCTTACCCGTAAGTGGCACTGATAACATCACACCTGCATTGTACCCCTCAAAAGAGGAGCTTTGGGAGCATCGAGGCGCTACTGTACACACAACTTCAACTCTGAGGGATCCGTTGGCATCAAGCAGACATTGATGGCTTATTGATGACGTAGGCGCGTAATTCGCTCAGTCTCAGCGACAGAGAAACGTTGTTCGTGGACGAATTAGGATAGTAAATTCACTTTCCATGGAAAAAAAACCTCTGTTGAGGAACTTTGAAGAGCGAATGAGCACACTCTCCAACATGCTCATTCGGTCGAAGAACAACCATTGTTGGATACAACTGTGGTATTTTTATTGAAGTCGCCGTTACGAAATAATGCGCATAGTTCACTTTTAGTCTCATCAGTGCCGAAAGCTTGACAACACAGGGGGAAAAACGAAATAGATGGCTGCAAGAATTTCCAGAAAGCCCAGAATTCGCCTGTGGTCCTCCACGTGACTTCTTTTTCTGTACTAGTTGAGACTTTTGTTGGGGTTGGTCGTTATAAGGGCCATCTCTTGCCACTGTCAATTCAGTGGACGTCAAAGGCTTTATCGGACAGAATGTCTCGGGACAACGAATCACTTGTTCTCAGCAACAGGTATCTGAAAACGTTGCGTGTGGACGATGCACTGCGCATTCTATTTCTATCGAAGGAAAGTGGCAAATGTGACTATTGTTTGAAGAGTCACTACAAGTTGGGCCAAAATGAGTGTTCTTGAACAATGTTTTTGGGATTACCTAAAATATAGTTTTGCGAAGGTCTTGAATTGTCCTAGTTTTTGTTGCATTTTAAGTTGCTCTGACTACATATCGGTGCCAGTTATTGTTGATATCAGTGAACCAATTTAATAGTGACGGCTATTGATTTGAGCCCCGACAGTGAACCCGTTGATCATTTCTTCGCTACTAATGTTTCCGTATTGCCCCTCGGACGGTCGTTGCCCAGTACGACTCATATCCTTTTTTTTAACGTCTTTGATGATGGACATGAGTTGCTCACAATCCTTTAAACCTATTGTAGAATAGAATAGATAATGGGGGTCCGAATTTGTTGCTATCACTTTTTTGCGAGCACGAATGTTCGATGCACGATAGCTCGAATTAAACAGACGCTGTGAGGCTCGACAAGGTTGTTTTGAATACGACATGATTGACATATGGTCACTGACATAGTCTCCAGTCTGTGTACGCACAAGAGTGAG